>VYZW01006736.1:21270-54217 GCA_013401315.1 Balaeniceps rex
GTGGGTCCTGGTTGTGGGGTGGAGGCAGCGGCGGCCCCTCCGCTCCCGGTTACCGGCCGCGGGTGGGGCTGGTGGCAGCAGGAGCCTCCCGGGGTGGGGACCGCCGCTGGGGACCGTGCCGCAGTGGGGTGACCCGGGCTGGGGCGGGCAGCGCCCGGGGGGAAGGCGAGGCGGTGGGCGGGGGGCCAGCGGCCGGGATGGGGGGCTGCTTCCCCGGGGACGGGAGGGTGCCGCCGCCCCCCACCCGCCCGAGTGGCCCGGCTGCCCCGTGGCAGAGACCGCAGTGGAGCCGGGGGCTGCGGAACTTCACTGACATGGGAGGAAAAGCTGGTAAAGGAGAAGTGGTGGACTTGGAGAGCGTCGGCCTGCTTTTCGGGGTGGCGGAGGGAAAGGGTCTGACCTTTGTTTCTCAGGTACGCTGGCTGTCCGGATCACCCTGCTCCGCAGGTGTAATTCCCACACAGAGCGCTGTGTTTGGTTTTGCAAACTTCTGTCAAGGTCCTCTGTGAAAAGCCAAGGGGCAGCAGCCTGGGAAGGCCCTTTTGGGGGGTTAATAACTGACTAAAGGGTGGTAAACAAATGGTAGGGATGAATGGTCGGCGCTCACAGTGGAGTGAGGTTATTGTGGAGTTTCACAGTCATCTCTGCTGCTTTTTTTCTGAATATGGTGATGTGGAGAAGGAAAACTTAATCCTGAGTTATTTAGGATAGCTAAAACAGACTGGGGAGTTGCAGAGACCAGATAATACTGAGTGGCTGAGCAAGTGTGGTAAACGAGATATGATGGCAACGGGTGTAATGAAGGTAACAAACACCACAGCAATTGACTCTACATCAGCTTTTACCAGTCAAGAAAGAGCTGCTGGTGTCTCAGCAGTTGTTTCTTTTAAAACATCGCTTCCTCACCCCACCGTAGCCTAAAAAGGATGTTTTGGAATTACTTTAAAGGAGCAGAGAACAAAGCAGGAAACATCATTACGCTGCTGCATAAATTGTTGGCAGTTTGTGCCCTGGCTATTGCTGGCACATATTTGAGTCTGGTTAGCCCAACTCAAAAGGGGAGCTCTGGGAAAGGTAGGGTCAGGAATAGCGTGGACGAGCAGGTTTCCGGGGAAGAAAGCCTTCATTTCCTTACCTTAGGGGAGAAGCTTGCTGACAGGAGATGCGATGCAGGTGTGTGAAGTCATGGGCAGGTCAGAGAAAGCGAGGAGGGAACATGAATTTTCTGTTTCTTACAGGAAATTATGATGCAGCAGGTCTAAAATAAACAGGCGGAAGTGCTTTTTCACACAACATGCTATTAAACTGTGGCACTCTGCCACAGGATGTTCCGCCGCCTGATGGCATCGGGGGCGGTGGGAGCAACAGGGACCACTAAAACTAACAAAGCAGGTACGGGAAGTTCCTGAGCTGCAGTGGCTGGCTGCCTGGACTTTCCCTGTCGCAGCATCATTAGTCTCTGGTTGTTGTTTTCGCCCCTGTGTTCCTTTGCACACCTACCACCGAGGAGCGTGGGAATGTCTGGTTTAGGTTGTGACTTCAGAAATTCGTCAAACAGCTATAAAAGCTAAATACAAAACTCTCTGTTGCTGATGCTGTATCAGGGCTGGCAGGCTCCAGGGGAGATTGGCCCTACAGAAATCCCTGCCTGTACCAAGGAGTGGCTCTGAGGAAAAGCTCAGCGCTGGTGAGGTGCCCGTGAGGGTATTTTGTTGTGCAAGTGCCTGACAGTGCTTCACAGGGGTGTTTTTGTTAGGCTCATAAGCTTCAAATTAAAAGAAGCCAATATGATCTTGTCTGAAATCTGTGGTGGGACGCAGCCTGGAGGTCATTGCTTAGTGATTAGTGTTAAATCCACACATTCCAGCTCAATCATGTTGGGTGTTGTTTTTGGTGTTGTTTTTTTTTTTTTTTTAAGAAAACCGAAATTGATTTTATTGTGAGAGCTTCAAGGGGTGGAACAGTGGTGTTACCTTTGCAGTTCGTTTGGGTTTTTCCTAATGAGCCATTTGTTGTCACAGTCTTTTACTCCTGTGGATGTACTCGGGCTGTGCTAAAATTAATTTCATGAGCATTTAATTGACAAAATGAATAAATTTGGCTTCCTTAGGCTCTACGTTTTAATTGAGTCAAGTTTCCCAGCCTTCTTATTCTCACAGAGCTTCCTGAATCCTCTCCAATTTAACTTTTCTCTTTGAAGTGTGGACATGAGAACTGAGCGAAACTGTTCAGTGGTGGCTTTGGTAACATGGTTCCATGGACCTGCGTGATCTTAAGTGGACTGTGAGTTGAACCATGGAATGGCAGAGGTTAAAACAATCCCAGTCCAAACCCTCTCCCTCCCCCAAAAAATCCCACAAAACCAGTGTTAGCGTGGGTCAGGGCCTTGGTGTAGTTTCTCCCACGAAGGATGGGGAGAAGTCGGGACTTGCTTCTCTTCAGCACCCGTGCTGCAGTAAAGCCTAGATTAGCACTTGTTTTTGCTGTTTTGTGCATTGGCACTGATATCCTGAGGTTGATTGCTGAATAATAAATGTGTCTTGCTGTGAGGACACTCCTTGGTTATTCCGTGAGCACTGCTGAGGTCTCATGCCTTAGTTGGCATCCCTGTGCCTGGAGAGCATGAGATGCTTCTCGTTTCCCTCCCCTCACACCTGCTCAGGCTGTGAAACTCCTGTGGGGCACTGTCATTCCCGATGCCATCCTGCACGCGGTCGTCTCCCTGCCTTGCCAGAGTGCCACCGCAACTGGCAAGGTGCAGGACTTTTTCCCAGAACGTATTCTGATATTTTGCAGGTACTTGCTGCGTATTTCCATTTCTAAACCTAACTAATTAATTAACTTTTGCTTGTGTATGATGTACAAAGCTGCGTCTGCCTCCAGCACTGCGATGTTCTGCAGTCCTGAGCAGCCAGCAGGTATCTGAATGTGTGGCCAAGGCTTTACAGGCATTAGAATGTCTGGTTTCCAGAATTCTGAGGTTCATCACAAAGCAGTGCTTGTTCCAAGGGCGGTGCCTCACCTGCAGTGCCTGCAGCCGATCCGATGTCCAGCCCAGTCCTGCCGACGGTCTCGGTATCGACAGCAGGGCGAGCTATCTGCTCAGGGTTATCCCAGTTAAAAGGAGCTTGTGGACTCTGGACAATTGCCATTGTGCCCTTGAGCTGAGCAAAGTGCGGACGCCCCTGGTTGAAAGCAGAGGTAACGTAATTGCTCAGCCCTGAGCTGCTCTGGCATCTCTGCCCGGCGAGAGAGGCTGTGCTTGAGGCGCCTGGCTCAGCGTGGAGGCACCCGTGCTTCCCTCGCCTGCTGCCGTGGTGCCATCTCAGCGCTGCTCGCTGCATTGCTGTTGTCTTTGGTCCATCTCGGTCAGTGTCTAGTGGCCGTGGAGTCTCTTTGGGATAACACTATATATATATCACCCATAGGAGCCTGTCTGCTTGTGTACAGGTAAGCGTGCAGGATTAGGCACGGTCTCCCTGCCTTTTTGGTGCTCTGGTGCAATTTAGTACTTGTCTCCGTGCTGCAGCAATCTCTGACCTTCTCCTGGGAGTGTTACAGGAACAGGGATGCTGCTGTGCTGCTCCAAGAAAAGGCCCGTAGCATGATACAGCTGGGCTGGCCCAACACTCCTCAGTTTGGAGACTCTTAAGCCCTCCCCAGGCCAGACGAGCGGTGCCGCTTGAGTGGGGCTTTCCCTGTGTGACTGACTGCTCGGGGGGCTCCCGCTGGGCAGCCGTGCTGGTCTGAGCTCTGCCTCTGCCCGCACTGGCTACGGTCTGCCTGCCTCCCTGTCCTGTTTCGTTTCAAATGAAGGCCTCTCTGGAGTGGAGGGTGGGAGAGGCACCTTTAGTCCCTATGTGATTCAACATCTCCTTGGTAATAGCTACCCTTGCTTCCGTTTGCCATGCTAAGTGACATCCCGGCTGTCCTGAGGTGGATTTCACTGGAGCTGAAGGCACCCGGTTTCGTGGGTGGTTGGCTTGTGTGGAACCTGCTCGGCTGGATCATTAAATGAGATGGGTTTCCTAAGCCATAGCTGTTCCCTGTGTCCAGGCAAATTTGATTTGACATGAACTGAAGTTGCCAGGAAATGGTAGAACAAGTGATGAGGAACAAAGTTGGAATTGTGAGTGAAATGCTTCGCTGGCAGAGAACAGTAAAATTGCATGCGGTGCTATGATGAGGGGTTTTCTTTCTTGCTGGATTTGTCTGTTGATCATGGACAGGAGAGAGATGAGGTTATTAGGCTTAGAAATGGAAATGCTCTAGGAACAGCCACTTAGCCTGCAGTTTTATGCATGTTAATACACCCTGGTGGATACGTGTAGAAGAAGAATTGGTGAGAAAGTGTGAAGTTGACATCATATTCATACACAGGCTGGTAAACATAACAATTCCTGTTCCTCTACTGTATGTAGTCACACAATTCATCGGTGGCGTTGTTTTAAGGGACAAACTTGTTTATTTCTGAGAGGGATGCTTAGATACTTGTGTGTGACTTCTACAGTGTCCTCTCGAGGATGGGGATCACCCCGTTGCCCACGCGCCAAGCCAGGGCAGCGATGTCCTGTCTGGGTGCAGAGCAGTAGCCTTGGCCTGCCATGATTTCTGCTTGTCTGGAGCATCGTAGATAGATGTTGGCCACAGCCATGTAATCCGCAGCTAAGGAGTATGAGCTGCTATCTGCTTGTGTCTGAAATCTGGCAGAGATCTTTCCCTTGTCTTTGTTGTGGGTTTTCTTTAATGAGATACGGCCGACACATTTCTTTGGAGCTATTGGTATTTTAAGACTTCAAAGATTCTCTAAGATCAGCCTTGCACTTTTTTTTTTCCTTTAACTGAGACTGGTTTTCTCTAAGTTATTGTGTTTGTGTACCAGATGTGTGGATGTCGGGGCAGAACGAGAAGTCCCGCACACGAGAAGTGTCGTGGCAAAGCCTTGATCAGGCTGTGTTGTCCTGTATGGGACTGATTTCCTTCAGCTGTTTGTTTGCAGTGGGGAAATGATTATGGGAACATTTTGAAGTATGTTTATTTAGGTATCGTTCCCTGGCATATGGAATTCTTTTCTCATCTTCTCTTTTTGGTTTTTTTTTGTGTTAAATTACATCAGATGTAATTTAACACAGAGGTTTTGGCTTTAGATCTGACATCTCCTCTGAGCTTCGTTTTGTACCTTCCCAAAGGCTGGTTCTTCTTCCTGGGCTGGCGTTTTCAACTTCACAGCCATTTGAGGAATTGATTTGTTTTTTCTTATAGCTGACACTTGTACGCTTCTGTTGTTTTGGTGTATGTAAAAAGGAACTAAAAAATCCTTTGAAAATTTAAAAAATGACAGCAAGTTTTGTAACCACAAGAAGTGGAAGGCTCAGAGAGACAGAACTTGAGCCATGTCTTTATGCACACACACTTTCCTTTGTGCCAAGTTTGATTTATACTGCTTCCAGGAACCCCAGTTGGGGGAAAAACATCAAACAAAAGGTTCTGGATATAGAAAATACCCTATTTCTGTAGTCTCTTGTTACTTCTTAGTCTCTGGTTGGAGGCCTCTGGCCTGGAACATCCTGGCCGTGGCTCCGGCCATGCGGGGCGGTGGAGTTGGGCAGCTGGCAACCCTCAGCCCCGACCCTGCAGCACCTCCCAGGCCTCTCTCCTGTTTGCTCCATGAAGCTCCCCAGGTCTCCACAGAGCCTTGCTAACAGCCTGCGGGCGCGACTCCGTCAAGGCCCTTTTCAGGGTCGCCCTGGCTTCATTAACTGAGTGAGAATTAATCACATTAAGAGCCTAATTGGTTGGACTGTGTGCCTAACACAGTGCTGCATCGGTGGTGGCATGGGGTTGCTTTCCTGGCCGTGTGGGAGGGTATGGACAGGATGAAGGGCTTTGGCTGTGTGTGCTGTTTCAGCCGCAGCCGGGAGCTCGGCTGTGTGATGAATGCTGCTGTGACAGGTCCTGTCCTGCTTGCTGAGACATGGGGTGACAGGAGCTAGCAGCACTTGGCTGCTGGCTCCTCTTGCCTAATCTCCGGTGACAGGGATGTCCAGGCAAGGTGGACACTGGGTAATTCAGGGCCTTGACAGATAATTTGAAACCCTCTTGCCTTAACCCGGTAGGGGGAAGTGCTTGTGTTTTGCTCACTTGGCTGATGTGATGGATGTCTCCTCTTTCCCCAGTTCCTGTGGAGACGTGTGTGAGACGCTGCAGTCATGTCTGACTTTGTAGAAAGTGAAGCGGAGGAGTCGGAGGAGGAGTACAACCAGGATGGGGAGGTTGTGCCCAGAGTAACCAAGAAGTTTGTAGAGGAGGATGAGGATGGTGAGTCTGCCTGTCTGTTCTGAGTTTGCTGAATTGTCTGTGTGCCTCGCTGCTCTATTTTTACATCCCATGACTCTGCAGATGGAGCAATAACTGTGCTATAATAGCATGGCCATCTGTAGTCAATAATCTCAGCTGTTTAAGTGCTTTTCTTCCTCAAAATGCTTAGGTGTTTTTTATATTTGGCAATAGAAAAGACACTGCTTCACCCCCGTGGGATTTGCAGTCGCACAGTTTGATAGTAAACAGTAAAAGCAAAGGAATTCTCCCAGTGTGACCACTCCACCTGTTCCCTCTGTAGAGAGAGCATAAGACAAGAAGTGGGGTTCTGGCACGAGCAGCTGGCTGGGTTCTGTGTTAGTAAAAGTGTTCAGTTAAAACTCTCTGTGTGGATAGTGTGAAGGAAGATGCCGTTTGCACAGAGACAAGGAGGAGTTTCGGCAGATAACCAGTGAGTACAGGCCTAACACTTGCTGCTCTCCACCAGATGAGGAAGAAGAGGAGGAGAATCTCGATGACCAAGATGAGCAGGGGAACCTGAAAGGATTCATTAACGATGACGATGATGAGGAAGAGGAAGAGGAGGAAGAAGCCAGTGACTCTGGAGACTCTGAGGATGACGTTGGCCACAAAAAGAGAAAGCGCAGTAAGTTTCATGATGATCGTTCGTAGCAGGCCCCAGCGTAATGCTCTCACAGTGCCCTGTGGGAGAGCAGATCCCTCCCTCTGCCCTGGGTGTCTGCATGGGCTGGGTAAGCTATACCCTTCTCACTGCTTGGTCCATTCCCAGATTGGTAAAGGGAGAGTGTAACTTGTCTCTGCTTTCTTCTCTTAGCTTTTGATGACCGCTTGGAGGATGATGATTTTGACCTCATTGAAGAAAACTTGGGCGTGAAAGTCAAAAGAGTGAGTGGTGTTCCCGTGCTGCTGTTAACAGTGTGGTGCGTCTTAGCACGAAGGAGGGTGGGCTCCTTCCTGGAGTGAGCGAGTGGTGCCTCCCGTCTGCTCCTGCCCTCTTGGAAAGGGAGAGCTGAGTGCTTGAAGGAAGCAGAACCTCTCCCTGCCCAGGCAATTCCTAGAGTTTGCCAAACACTTTCTTCTGGTTCCTAAAGTCTGCTGTACTCCTCCCTTCCCACCTCTGCAAGACAGTCTCAGAGGAGCCCATCTTCCAATAACTTTCTCCTGCATCGTGCTAACTTCAAAGTCAGCACAGGCTATCATGGGCTCTAAAGCTCCTTCCGAAACACTCGCTAGAGGCACGTCAAGCCAGGCTAACACTGGTGGTGACAGCATGCAAGCGACGCAGGCCTGGACGCGGTGCAGTCCTCAGCAGGCAGTTATGTTGTGCGCGCGCTGTGCCCAGTGAGCACCCGCGGCACAGCTCCCGAGGGGGTGGTTCTTCTCCCCTGTGTGCCTGTGCTGGGCTCCATCCTGCTCCCTCTCAGGTGCCACCTGGGGAGCAGAGGAAGTGCAGTTCTGGCCTGGCAGAGACCACACTGAGCTTGAGTGTCTGTGCCAGGAATTACGTGCGCTAACAAGCCTTTTTGCTTGCAGCAAAAATTCAGGCGTGTGCGAAAAATGTCCGATGATGAGGATGACGAAGAGGAAGACTATGGAAAGGAAGAACATGAGAAGGAAGCCATTGCTGAAGAAATCTTTCAGGATGGTGAAGGGGAGGAGGGAGGGGAAGCTGTTGAAGCTCCTGTTGCTCCACCAGAAGAGGAAGAGGAGGAGGAGGAAGATGAATCTGGTGAGTATGGGTGGTCAATTACATCAAAAGTTTGTCCTAGGATTAAAGCACAGGAACAAAGTTAAGACTTTTTCTGAGCTAGAAGTAACCAAAGGCCGTAGCCCTGTCATGGTGAAGTCTTGTTGGTCTGATTAGTACAGTCTTTAGAATTAAATGTTTCTGTGTGGCTCGTTTAGTTTGTCTAAACCGCTTTGTCCAGAAGCATATTACATGTGCTGAGGTGTTGAACATCTCCTCTAAGCTGCCTCCAAAATGGAAATGCTTCAAAGGAAGGAAGTCAAGGCGCTGTTTAGTACCTAGTAGCACAGCGCATGCCTGCCCTACTTCTTTTCAGCATCAGCCCGTCACCACTGCTAGTACCATACTGAAGGAGTTTCAAGAATCCTTTCTGTCCACTGTCCAAAGCAGTAAGGCCTTTTCTGATTGCATTTTCAGTGCACTGAGCTGCAGATAGTTGCCAGATGGCTTTGCCTCTGTTTGGAAGTTCGTTCTAGCTTGTTATTGTGGTTCAGACTCCTGGAATGTCTGAGGTTGGTGTAGGAGATGCTGCGGGTAGCTGGGCAGACTGACAGCCAGCGGCAGCCTAAGTCTGTGGTGGAGGCTCATAGTTGCGCTGGCTGAGCTGAGCTTTGCCAGAGGTACCAGTTGAATGTGCGAGTGTCCTCACCACTAAATTGATTCTCAATGTCCAGACATCGATGACTTCATTGTGGATGACGATGGACAACCTCTGAAGAAGCCAAAATGGCGAAAGAAGCTCCCTGGATACACAGATGCGTAAGTATTGATTGGAAATTGGCCTGGAGCCTTGAAAACAGTGCTCAGCTTACTTGATTCTTGCAACTGCAGAGTGATTCAGCTTGTGGTTGGATACTGCTGGTCTCTCTCCCCAAAGGAACCTGGTAAATTTAAACATGGGGCTTTGGGCCTGGGATTTCTTAAATGTCTGACTCCTTCCTTTCTCCCCGGATTTTTTACAGGGATACCAAAACAAATCCCTTAAGAGAAGTATTTGCATGTAAAATTCAGACTTGTGTACCTATCCATGATTTTTTAGCCTAGGTGCTCAACTAAAGCTTAGACTTAGGTGCTCTAGCCAGCTCTGTGTGGCTAGAAAGATGTTCCGTGAACTGCACCATGGGGATGAACGATAGTTTTTGCCTTCCAGTGCTTTGCAGGAAGCCCAGGAAATCTTTGGTGTGGACTTCGACTATGATGAGTTTGAGAAGTACAATGAGTATGATGAGGAGATGGAGGAGGAATATGAGTATGAGGATGAAGAAGCCGAAGGCGAGACCCGTGTACGACCCAAAAAGACTGCCAAGAAGCGCGTCAGTCGGCGTAGCATCTTTGAGATGTATGAGCCCAGCGAGCTGGAGAGCAGTCACCTAACGGACCAGGACAACGAAATCCGCATGACAGACATGCCTGAGAGGTTCCAGGTGAGGGAAGAGGGTGCTGGTGTTCAGGCAGAAAGCATTTCAGCTCCCACTGAGCACAGCAGGCCTGGGACCTGCAGGACAGCTTTCTCACCTGACTGCTGGCTAGATTTTGGCATCTCTTTTTCCCTCTTTGAAGATCCCACCTCTCAAATGTATAGACTGGAACTCCACATGAAAACGTAACAGTGACATTGTGGACTGTTCTAGCTGTGTAAGCCCGGTTTAGCGCTGGTCATAGTTTCTCTTTGGCCACTGGGTGCCAGTGTTGCACTCCTGGGAGTGGTGCAGGGCTTGTGCTCTGCTGAGATGTCCTTTATTCTGGATACTCTTAGTAATCACATGAGTTGTACCTCTGGACAGCAAGAGGTACAGTGCCAGAAAAGATTTGCTGCGGTGCCAGAGGATTGCTAGGGTTTCTCCTACCCGTATGCCAGCCAACATACACCTGTTCTGTACAAGGTGTTTCTGTAACCCACTTTAATCCAAGTGACTGGGACTTATGCTGCTCTCAATACAGAGTCCTGTTTGTGCTGCTAGGAATCATTCTGGTATCTCATATTTTTGTCTTAATTTTACCCTGTATTCACATTTTCACTGAACAGTCGATCTCCCTTTAGCGTATGTTAATGTAATTCTGTGCAGAGGCTTGTTACCCTCCTTTGTAAAATGGGATGTCTGAAGCTGCCAGCTTTTCAGAAGGCCCTTTTTTCCCATGCCAGTGTGCACAGCACAAGGCAACGCTGTGTGTAATGTCTTCTAGCCATGTGTAGCCTGTTCAGACATTTTGTCGTCTTCATGGATGTCAGTGATGATTAGAGCTGGCCTTCTGAAAGAGAATTGGCTGGGACTAAATGCCCAGCGAGGGTTTGGGGCTGCTTTGTGATCTGTTATTGTATGGCTGCAGCAAGAAAAGTGATACCAAGGCTAGAACAGGCACAGATACATTGGAATGGAGGATGTAGCTGCAGAGGGTTTGGGAATCTGGTAGGAAGTGGGGGTACACTGACTTGATCATCATGGAAGATTTCACACCATTGCAGGCCTTTCCACAAGCCTTTGACAGAATTGTTAGCTGCCTTTACCTAGTGTAAAGCTGATGCAGGTTTCCTGTGTGCTGAGAAGATGCAGGCACTGAAGTGCTATCCTCAGCAAAGCCCTGTGGGTGTGGGAGGTACTGAGACCCCTAAGCAACCTGCAGCTCAAAACAATAATTTGCAGGCTTCTTGAAGACATTGTAGCACAAGCCCTGGTGTTGCACATGCCTCTGCTCATCCTGTTGTCTTTTCACAGTTGCGATCCATCCCGGTGAAGAGTGCTGAAGATGATGAGCTGGAGGAAGAAGCTGACTGGATTTACAGGAACGCATTTGCAACACCCACCATCTCCTTGCAGGTAAAGGACTATGCCTGGGACTTCTGTCCTAAGAGGACTTGAAGGTGCTGCAGATTTCCAGCCTGGAGACATTGTTCCAGGAGTCTGCTCAGAGGAATGTGGTGCCCAATGTACCTTTCTTTCTGGTTTTCTGGTTTTGAGCAGGACATTTAACATGCACGTCTTCATTTTCACATTCATAAAACGGGACAAAAAGGAACACAGAGAGGTTGCAAGAATAATTGTCAAGAATGATTGAAAGATCTCTGAGACACTGTGCTCTTAGGGCTAAACTAGTATTAGCCATGATCTGCTTTTAACCATCAGTTACCTTGGCCAGATGCTGCTTCTCCATTTTCCTTTAAGCCAGTCAGGGCTAGGATGCTTTTCTGTGGTCTAAAATCAGAGCGTGTGCCTAAGCCTGCATTCCCAGCTAACAAAAGGACCACCATTTTCCAGCCTTAGCCTGGGCTGGTCTTTTGGGGGTCAGCTCGGGAATACGATCAACACAATGTGTTTCCCCTTTTAGGAAAGTTCTGACTACCTCGACCGTGGACAAGCCAGCAGCAGCTTCAGCCGCAAGGGGCCCAGCACCATCCAGAAGATTAAAGAAGCCCTGAATTTCATGAGAAACCAACATTTTGAGGTAATTCACAACTCCGCTTCATTGCCAAGATAAGGTCTGAGTTGCTCTCTCCTTATCCCAACAGGATTAGCAGAGGGGCTGCTGGAAGCATTTAGGGCAGCAAACTAGAAGGGGCTGAGATATCATACCTGGTTGCCTCTCCTGTGACAAAATGGTGCTTCACTGGAAAGTGCAGCTCATCTTATGTGAGCTGTGGCAACGCAGGTTTTTACGGCCTGTTTGATGGGGCTGCTGTCGTCGTATTTCCCTGATACTGGACAAGTTGATGCTAAATGCAGTGGAGGAATTTCAAAGTCTCTTGAGCCATGCTTGGTCCATTCAAGCTATTCTCTGAGGTGTTGCCTGATGTTGCAGAAGCTGTTTGGTATATGTGGTGTATTCTTTGGTGGAACGGTCTTAAGAGCTGGGGCACAGCTTGGTACACCTCCCACACTGCTGCCCCATTAGCTTGTTCTACCACATAGAACAGGAGCATTCTCTGAACTCCTGGCTGCCAGGAACAGCCTGGTCTCCTGCACGGTCGTGATGAGTCTCATTTCCGACCCAGGTCCCATTCATCGCCTTCTACAGAAAGGAGTATGTGGAGCCAGAGCTGCACATCAATGACCTGTGGAGGGTCTGGCAGTGGGATGAGAAGGTGAGGAGTGTTTTCACTGCTTGTTATCCATCAACATTTAACATGTCTCCCCACCTAGCCTGATACTTTCAGCAGATTTTGTTTTGGCTGTGGAGACCTTGTGTGCCTTTTTTACCCATGATTTTTTTGCATATTTGCCATCATGTGGTGGTAGAGGGTTATCTGACAAAAGATAACTTCTGTTTAGTCCTTCTGCTTCACTGAGTTCCTTTTGTGTAGTGACCTTTCCTGCAAGGAGTGCAGGTTCCTTCGCTACTATCAGATAGATCCAGACCTTGATCCCAACCCCCCACCCCTCCCCGTTAATACAATCCCTCTCTGAGATGAGACCTGCCACATGTGTCACATCTGGGCTTGGCTGTGGATGAAGATTCTGATGATTATTTTTATATGACAAATATCCCAAGATCCTGGGAGCCCCTGTTTGGGAAGGGAGGAGACAGATGTGACACACTGCAATGGTGTATTTCACTCAAAGTCTTTGTTCTCATATTAGTGGACGCAGCTGAAGATCCGCAAGCAGAACCTGACACGTCTGTTTGAGAAGATGCAGGCCTACCAGTACGAACAAATCTCTGCTGACCCAGACAAGCCCTTGGCTGATGGAATAAGGGCCCTGGATACTACTGACATGGAGAGGTATGGTGCCACGGCTTTCTTATATTCATTCCAAACCAACTTAAAATGTGCATTAACTCGCCCAAACAGCACAGGCTCTCTGGCCACTGCAGCGCATTGCCTTTAGCCTCCCCAAAAGCCAGTAATGAGAAATATTTAAAACTCTTTTGGAAGATGAACCTAAGCACTCCCTCTGCCTGACCTGTACCAGAGGAGGTTCCTTGAGTGCTCTGACCACGGCTCAGCTGCAAGCAGGGTGTAACATGCTGGCTTTACATGCCGTAGGCTGAAGGACGTGCAGTCCATGGATGAGCTGAAGGACGTGTATAATCACTTCCTGCTGTACTATGGGCGAGACATCCCCAAGATGCAGAATGCTGCCAAGGCTGCTCGAAAGAAGCAAAAGCGTATCCGAGAGGATGGTGAAGAGGAGGAAGGTTTGTCCCCAAACTTGATAGTCTCCTAATTGTGGGCAGTTTGAAAATCCCAGTTCAAAAGAGTAGTAAGAAAGTCTGTTGAAAAGCCCATTTGTTTGCACAGAGCATCTCTGCTGTTTGCTTCTGTCTCAAGTTAGGCCCCGGTCTTCCAGGCATCTCTGAAAATGCTTAAAGTTTGCCACACGAGGTGCTGCTTTTCCGATGGACTGAATACCACCCCTCATGGCAGGGTCCAAAGCAAGGGTTGGCCACCTTGGTGTGTGTTTTAATGTGTGACCCAGAGATACTGCTATTAAAATGGCAAAAGAGTGAAACTGAAGAGAAGATAACATTTTCAGGCTGTTTTTCTAACTCTGAATAATTTTAAGGCTACTGTGACCTTTGAGATGTGTTTGTGGAATTTAGGGACTCTGTTGCACAATGTAGGTTGTGTTTGATCCCTTCACTGTGCTTCTGACACCCTGCGGCTGTCTGGATGCCTCTGTAAAAGAGGCCTTGCTAAACTTATGCTTCCCATAGGCGAAGGGGAGGATGCAGACGATGATGAGCAGAAAGGGCCTGAGCTGAAGCAGGCTTCCCGTCGGGATATGTACACCATCTGTCAAACAGCTGGGCTGGGTAAGGGCTGTGTTCTGTCATGCTGAGCTTGCAGTGGCCTAGCCCACATGCTCTTCTGGGTGGTGCGGCTTACCTGTAGAAGGAGGACTGGTAGTTTTGCTCAGTATAAGCTACAGTACCCTTGTCCTCATCGTTTTGGGTTGGGTTTTTTTTTCCCCAGATGGCCTGGCTAAGAAATTTGGTCTGACACCTGAGCAGTTTGGAGAGAATCTCCGAGACAGTTACCAGCGTCACGAGACAGAGCAGTTCCCCGCAGAGCCCCTGGAGTTGGCCAAGGATTATGTGTGTAGGTCAGTGTGGGGGCATCTTCGTTGAGGTTCTGTGGATGTGACATAGGGGAGGGGATCTGGGGGCATTCTCAAGTCCTAAGCCTTTATGTCGCCTTTTTGGTTTTAGTCAATTCCCAAGCCCTGAAGCAGTGCTGGAGGGAGCCCGGTACATGGTGGCTTTGCAGATAGCCAGGGAGCCTTTGGTCAGACAGGTCCTGAGACAGACTTTCCAAGAAAGAGCTAAAGTCAACATTTCACCAACCAAAAAGGGGAAGAAGGTAAGGAAGGGAGCTCTGACTCTGTGGGTCAATTCAGGGAAGGATCTAAATAACATACAAATACTCATTTTTGCATCTGAAAACTTCTCCCACATCAGTGGCAACTCTGAATAAATCTTAGAGCGGCATGTGAGCTGAGCTGTTGCAGAGGCCAGCTCAGCAGCGTGCTGCATTTTTAGTCTCAGCGTTTCATCAGACCTGATTCTTGCTGTTGAGATGTTGCCTTCAATTATTGGAACGGTCTCTGTTTCTTTGAGACTGGGAACGAATTCCAATGTGTCCTGCTGGGGAAGGAAATGCAGACTGGCAGGCATAGGGGTGAGGGGGTATTGAATAAAAACCATTGTCTGCTATGGTATATAGAAGGGTCTTTCTTCGTGAATGCCCTGCGTGCATGCTGACTGTCTCGCCTCTTTCCCAGGATATCGATGAAGCCCACTATGCCTATTCCTTTAAATACTTGAAGAACAAGCCTGTGAAGGAGCTGCGAGATGACCAGTTCCTGAAAATGAGCCTGGCAGAGGAGGAGGCACTTCTGACTATAGATATCAGCATTGACATGAAAGGAGTGGAGGGGTGAGTCCTCACTGGCTGTGCCGTTCGTGCCTTGGCAGAGGTTGTTCGTTCAGTGCTGCCGTGCTGTTAGAGCTCCTCCGTTCCTGAAAACTGTGGCCTGTTGGTTTCCTGCACCTTAAAGCCAAGCAGCCTCTCAGGGTCTTACTTTTTTCTTCATCTTAGCGAAAACTTTAGCAGATATCTGCCTTATTCATTTGAAGACAAACTCTGAAGCCTCTAGGATTTTTGTGAAAGATGATGCTTGTTTCCCAGCCATCCTCACTCCTTGGTTCCTTCCCTGCACATGAGTAGCCCCACTGTGCAATATGGGTGTGCTGGAGTGACTGTGGGCTGCCCCGTGTTGCACTGATCAGGCCTCTCTGTGCTGCCAGCATCTGTCTAGCAGCATAGCTTTTGCAGCTAAAGGAGTGTTTGATGGGAGGGTTGGCTCTTCTCTAAATTTTTCAGGCAGCTTACTGAATCTGAGGTGCTGCTGTTACATGCCTGTGCAGGACTCTGCCAGCGGTTGTGTCAGTGCAGGAGTTTGGAGCCCTTCTATATCTCCCCCTCTCATTTCTTGCAGTTATGGTAGCGACCAGACATACTTTGAGGAAATCAAACAGTTCTATTATCGGGATGAGTTCAGCCACCAGGTGCAGGAGTGGAATCGGCAGCGTACGATGGCCATTGAGCGGTCCCTCAACCAGTTCCTCTACGTGCAGATGGCTAAAGAGTTGAAGAACAAGCTGTTGGTGGAGGCCAAGGAGTATGTCCTCAAGGTGAGATGGGGGATGGGTGGGTTTGAGTCAGAGCTGGGGTTACAAATGCTAACAGTCCTGCAGCATGCTGGGGAGAGCTACTGACAGGCCATACACAGGCATTTGGGAAGGGGGAGGGGGCAGGCAGGGGTCTAAGCCTGCTTCTTTCCCAAGGATGGAGAGAAGGGCAGATACTGCAGTAGGAGGGAAGGTGGGCTCCATGGTTCTGGAGAGCTGGTCCCAATCCTGGCAGAGTATACTGTCTTTGCCTTGAGCGGTTCATGACCTTCCCTCTGGAGAAGGGCTACGCCAAAGCATCTGCAGTGGATTTTCTCACTCCCCTCTCCTGTTCTCTGTTCTACCAGGCTTGCAGCCGGAAGCTGTACAACTGGCTAAAAGTAGCTTCATACCGTCCCGATCAGCAAGTGGAGGAAGATGATGATTTCATGGATGAAAACCAAGGGAAGGGGATTCGAGTGCTAGGCGTTGCATTTTCCTCAGCCAGGTAGGAGGAAAGGAATTGTCTCTGGATCCGTGTTCAACTTTAGGAGTCCTCCATGTCTGACTGATCTCTGTTTCACAGGGACCACCCAGTGTTTTGTGCCCTTGTTAATGGAGAGGGTGAGGTTACAGACTTCCTCCGACTGCCGCATTTCACAAAGAGAAGGAACGCCTGGCGTGAGGAAGAGAGGGAGAAGAAGGTGAGCCTTCGTGCAGCTATTGTTGAGATGAATGTCTGCACGTTGCTTTTGGTACCGCACGATCCACTGTGGGCTGGAGAGGAATAGTCAGTCTGAAGACAGCTCAGGACTTGTCACTTGCATGCAAAAATACTGCCTTTTTCCCACCCTGTAATTATTCTGGCAGAACAGTTGCTTCCAGTTAGATTCCAATTCATCTCTTCTGCTCCTCTTATGGGGAGTGGCAGGGCCTTGGCATTCCTGGGTTCTGTTGGTGTTGGGGTTTTGTGAGCTTCTGTGGTCCCAGCTACAGAAGCTTTCTCCCCTTTCCCTGATCACATTATAATAGCAAGAGGCTGTGGGACCTCCTGGAGCTTGGGGCAGGCTTTTGATTTCCATTCCCTACTTGCCCTGGTTTCCTGTAACACCAGACCATGAGGCCATCAGTCTTCCCTCTGCAGAGCCTTCCTGTTTGTCCTTACAGTAGTCGGGAGCTGCAAGGCCTGTGGAGAAGGCATTTAGCCATGTTCACATCACAGTGGCAGATCAGGGTGGCAGCGGGGGAGGATTTGCCCTATGAAGTAGGAACCCAGGACTGGTAGCTAGCTCAGCACAGAAACCCTCTGGCTTTTCTACTCTGACCGGTCTCGCTTCCCTTTGCAGGCCCAGGACATTGAAACCTTGAAAAAATTCCTCCTGAACAAGAAGCCTCATGTGGTGACAATTGCAGGCGAGAATAGGTCAGTCTTTGTGTTCTTTGCGGTCCTTTCCTCATGCCTGTCCACATTTCAGTGTTTCTGTCCATGGTGTCAGGTAACCCATTATCTCCCTAAGTGATTCCAGGACCCAGCTTTGCACTCTCCCCTCAATCCCCTTGGCCGTCTCTCCCTAGGGATGCTCAGATGCTGATGGAGGATGTAAAGAGAATTGTTCACGAGCTGGATCAAGGGCAGCAGCTGTCCTCTATCGGAGTGGAGCTGGTGGACAATGAACTGGCCATCCTCTACATGAACAGCAAGAAGTCTGAGGTGAACCTTCCGTTATTCCAGCTATGCCTTAGTCTGTTGCTCATCTGTGCTGTCTCATCTTCCATTTGTTGTACTGCCCTGCCTTCTGTCATCTGCTGCCTCATGTAATCCATCTAGATAGTGATGTACTGATCTTTGGGTCAAGGCAAAACGTCTTATTTAGGCTTCTCTGAAGAGATCAGCACCAGCAGATGTACAAAGTAGATATTGATGTAGTCTGAAATGAATCTTGCTCAGCTGAGTGGATGGGGTTGTTTCATTCCTAGTTGCAGCAGAGTTCTTGGGAGCCTTTGACCTCACCTGTCTTTGCCCCGAGCATCAAGTGCTTCCCTTGTTCTAGTCCCTGTCTGATGTGTCTTTGCTACTTGTGCTACAAAGTGTGAAAACACCGTCAGGGTTTTCCCTGATTCTCTGGTCTCTTGCAGAATGAGTTCCGGGATTACCCACCTCTGCTGCGTCAAGCTGTCTCCCTTGCTCGCCGCATTCAGGACCCCCTCATAGAGTTTGCCCAGGTCTGCAGCTCCGATGAGGATATTCTCTGCCTAAAACTCCACCCTCTGCAGGTAACTTTGACTTGTGGGATCCTTCTCTGCAAGAGGAAGTGGTCTGGGAGGCCTGGGACAGTTTGCTGTCAAAAGTATTCCAAGTTGGACTGGTGCAAGTTCTGCCTGTTCTATGCCATATTCAGGCTACACAGCACCTTTTTTTTGCCTCCTCTAGCTCATCTGCCTCCTGCCTTTAGGCTGTTCTCAGGGGTTACTCTGAGGTGCAGCACAGCTCCTGAAAGCCAGCCTGTTGTGTTTGGCTCAGCTTGCTTATGGCAAAGTGTTGCTCGCATCTCCTTGCGAGGCTAACACCTCTCCTTTCTGTCAGGAGCACGTGGTGAAGGAGGAACTGCTGAATGCCCTCTACTGCGAATTCATAAACCGTGTGAACGAGGTGGGAGTGGATGTCAATCGGGCGATTGCTCACCCTCACAGCCAGGCTTTGCTGCAGTATGTGTGCGGCCTGGGACCACGCAAAGGCACTCATCTGCTAAAGGTAAGGAGGCTTCTGTCCCTGCCTACAAAACAATGCATCGCCAATAATGTGCGAGTTGGCCTGGTGGCAGCGCTGTTACGAGCTGAGTCAGGGTCCCGTGTGCCAGGTGCAGCTGACAGCTCCGTTGACGTGCGGTTTAGTATGTGTTATCTCACTGTGCCTAACCCCAAAGCTGCGCATGGACTTACATCCTTGATAGACCCAAGCAACTCAGCAGATCTGTCAATCCTAGCTAGCTCCTGAGCCCACAGGAACAGATGCACTGTTACAATATCAAGACGCTGCCGTACTGTAGGAAACACAAGGCAAAAAGCCAACGCTTTTCCTGAGAGTTGGAGCTGTTCCATGTGGAGTCATCTCCTTTTGTACAATGTTGAGACATGGGCAGGGGGCAACAATTCATGAGTTGTGATGGGCTTGATTATGTCACATGCTTTGAACACTGCAGTGTCTGGTGTGAGTCGTCTGCTTTTCCTGGGGAACCCTTGTGTTTAAATAGCAGGGTTTATACTGTTACCTCTTTCTCCAGATCTTAAAACAAAACAACACGCGTCTGGAGAACAGGACCCAGCTGGTTACGATGTGTCACATGGGACCCAAGGTGTTTATCAACTGTGCTGGCTTCATCAAAATTGACACAGCATCGCTGGGCGATAGGTGGGTATTGGGTTGCATTCGATGTTGTACGGGGTATGGAGTTAGCATGAGTGACAGGCTGAAGCAATCTTGTTCTGTGGAGCCCGTGTTCCCAGGAGTTTCTGTGTGGCTCCTCTGATCACTGGCCAAGTTCACATATTGCTGGTTATTAATCTGATTCTTAAGGGCAGCTAAACTCACACAGCAGTGTGAGCTGCAGAACACTAATTATATAGCTTGGTATGATTTGAAAGACCCTTTGTGGTCAAGAGGAACAAAACTAAAAACAGTTGTTCCCTAACGTAGTCATCATGCATGTCCGTCAGTAACTTGTGTGCACTTTTGCTTAGCTTCTGCCTAGTCCTACCATCAGTATTTTATTTTTCTGAAGTTTCAAACTTGAGGCATAACTCGGCAATTTAGCTAGTAGCAATACTGGGAAGTTTGTGGAGCATTAGGTTACTGGTAACTAAACAAGAGATGTGTGTTTGGAGGACAGTGGTAACCTAGTTTCTAAATCTCTAGCTGACTGCTTTGCACAGAAGGGTCACTTGTTGGAAATGTGCTTTCTCTAGGGCTGGCACAGTATCCTTGCCTTTGAAAAGCAGTCTGAGAAAGAACACCTGGCTGAATCCTTATGCTGAGTGACCTGACCCCACTAGGTTCCTGGTTCTTGCAAGATACAAATCCCAGACATGCAGGGGACAAAGTGTAGATTCCTCCAAACAGCTGGATGCAGGTGGCTGCACTGCCAGTTGGCAACACTGAATTTGTATGAGGAGAGAAACTGTAAAGAGCTGTGTGCTCATAGAGCAGCTATAGCACACAGAGTGATCAAACCAAGATAGCATCCAAAATGCCTGGCTGTATCTTTGCAGTGCAGGAGCTGCAGGCTGGAATTTGTCATGTCTTGCCTTGGCTCCTGTTGATTTAGCAATGAAGAATTCATTGTGTACTTTTTAAAGTAGTTTGTTCCACTGAGGGCAGCAGTGGCAGAGCAGCCACACAGCCAGTAGTGGTGCTCACCAGTGTGATTTATTATTGAGCTGAAGGAGGTGACTCTGGAACCCTGCAGAGTCCTTATCTGAACATTGCTTTGGTTTTATTTCAGTACTGATTCCTACATTGAAGTCCTAGATGGGTCTAGGGTCCATCCTGAAACCTATGAATGGGCAAGAAAAATGGCAGTGGATGCCCTAGAATATGATGAGTCGGCAGAGGACGCTAATCCTGCGGGAGCTCTAGAGGAGATCTTGGAAAACCCCGAGCGTCTGAAAGACCTGGATCTCGATGCCTTTGCTGAAGAACTGGAAAGACAGGTGCGCTGGGGGTTCCTGGTGCTGAGAAGCAGAGGGGAAGCTCTGCTGCCCAGCTCAATTTCTTACATTTTATAGCTGGTGACCTGTATCCTTTTTAGGAGCTGAGCATTTAGCTGTTTCCATTGTAAAATGTATGAACAGCCATGATGAGTATTCAGTTGTCTGACAATGGCATGTAGTAAATGCTTACAGGAAGTACACTTGGGGCAGAGGGAAGAAGGAGGCAGGAGGCAGTAATTAGACCATTTAAGCTGTTCTCTCTGAAATTATCTAACTTTCTTGTGAATGTATTGGTACTTTTGACCTCCTCAACATCCTGTGACTGAGTTCTGCAGTTGATGGTATCCTGTGCATTCCTCTTTTTTTAAATTTGCTGTTTGATAAGTACCTTGAGTTCTTTCATAACTTATCCTGGATTCCCTACTCACCTCCTTCCTGCTGCTCATGGCTTTATAACCTTTGAATACCACACAGGGCTACGGTGACAAGCATATCACTTTATATGACATTCGAGCTGAACTAAGCTGCAGGTACAAGGACCTGAGAACCCCATACCGTTCTCCAAACACAGAAGAGGTCTTCAATATGCTGACCAAAGAAACTCCAGAGACTTTTTATATAGGTACATCCCTGTTTACATCCCTGGTTTCTGTCATTCTAAGTTGACTTAGGATGTGTAAAGGTGGGGTAGAGGGATCTTGGTGAGGGTGGTGTTGGGACAGTGCTACGGTTGCATGTATGTGAAGCAGCTTTTCAAGTACCTGGGTAGTCCCTTAACACCTTCACGCACAACTACCTTAGATTGAGGGAGCTGCCCAGTCCTGCAGTTGGCTCTCAGTTTTTCATTCTTTCCTTCTCCTCTCCCATCACGCCACAGGTAAAATGATCATCTGCAATGTGACTGGGATAGCCCACAGGCGGCCGCAAGGAGAAAGCTACGACCAGGCAATACGGAACGATGAAACTGGCCTTTGGCAGTGTCCTTTCTGTCAGCAGGATAACTTTCCAGAGCTCAGCGAGGTGGGTCTGCTTCTCCAATGGGCCTGCCTTTGTCAGGAGTCTGCTATCAGCAGGCTTGAGCGTTTCGTAGGGGTTTTGGGAGACAAGGTATCAGAGCCAAAATTGTGTCTGCAGTGCCCCAGGATCCCAACCTGACTGTGGCCTTTGGCTGCAAATATAATCTGTTCCACTTTTGACTAATTGCTTCAGCATAGATTATGCTTCAGCATAGACAGGTCCTTTATGGCCACAATATGGATTTTAGTGAACTGGACTAGGAGTGAAATGGACCTGGAGCTAAGCTGACCAGTTCTTTGCAAATACATAAAGCAGGCTTGTTTGTGGTCTAGGATTGTGTTTTACGCAGAGAAACTGCCCGTGCCACTGAGAACAGAAGGTTGTTCTGCCACCTTCTCAATTTTAAGAACTTATCTGGACGCCCTGCTGCTTAATGCAGCTGTACTTTAGGTCTCTTCTAAACCCTGCTGAATTCCAGCCCTGGTAATCCGTGACTTTAAAACCCTATAGTGTTCATTAGAAACCAGCCCTGGCTGCAGGCTTGTTTTTAGGGTCTAAAAATGTTCTGACCTTCCTGGTTGCCATAAGCTGAGCAGAACTGAAGTAGGAAGATTGCATTACTGAGTAGCATTCATTGAAGTCCTCCATCCCCTGCCCTTCCACAGGTCTCTGCTGGCTGCACCAGTTTGCTGACACAGCTTTTAGACTTGTTTTAGTGTAAGCTGCTGGGGCTATTTTGTTTCCATGCTGAATGATTTTTACTTTTGCCTTGCTCAAGGTTTGGAACCACTTTGACAGCGGTTCCTGCCCAGGTCAGGCCATTGGAGTGAAGACACGTCTGGATAATGGTGTTGCTGGCTTCATCCCAACAAAATTTCTTAGTGATAAAGTGGTCAAGCGGCCAGAAGAAAGGGTGAAGGTATGAAAGCAGTGGATTTTCACATGTCCAGCAAGAGCTGGAAGAGCCTGGAGCCAATACCAAAGATTCAGAGTTAATAACACTGTTCCCTAAATGACTTTTCAAACCTTATTTTCATTTAAGGACTTTAAATCAGCAGCAAGTTCAGGTTCTGGTTAGTGTCCTTCTCCCACAGTGCAAATCTCTCTTGGCAGCTGGTGGGAACCATGTTAATCAGTTAACATGTTGCACTGCGGGAGGATTTATTACAGTCTGGCTAAAGTCTGGGTTTAGGAGACCAGAAGGCATTCTAATGCAGAGCTGCCCTTTGTTTCTGGCTTTCTAAAGAGTTCACAGAACTGCTGTTAGATATGCAAGGGTCACTTTCCTTCTCTCATAGCTTTTTCTTCTGTCTTAATTCGTTTGTGGAGGTCATCAGAGTTACTGGTCTGGCTCAGGACAGGGATTGGGGTTCTGAAAGAAACAGAATCACATATTTTTATCACATTATAAAATAGAGGTTTAACATCTTTGCTTGTCTTTTGGAATCCCCCTGACAGTCCATGCAGGTGATGGATAATCCTGTAAGCTCAGAGGTCTCTTAGCATTTCTTCAAAGAGTCGTTAACTTCAGCACGGTTAACTGGCCTAAGACATTGCAGGTTTTGTGGTGGTATTTTCTGTCTCCCGTTTTATTAGAGCAGTCCTTTGGGTTTCTTCCACTCTGTTTCTGAACAGACTTAACTGCTTTCTTGCACACCTTGAAGTCCAGTGTTGCTGCTCCCATTGTTAAAGATATGTAAAATAGCAAACTTAATCATCTTCAGCCTCCAGACATGCAGTTTGCTGTGTGGCACGGAGCACAGGTAGTAGACGTGCTGGAGGGCTGCCCATTTTTCCTTTAATCTCTCTCGATTCTAGTCATCTTGGGGATCAGTTGATTTTCGGTTATCAGCCAAACCTGCTGATCAGCTTTGCCTGCCCCTCACCTGTAGGTGGGAATGACCGTTCACTGCAGGATTATGAAGATTGACATTGAGAAGTTCAGTGCAGACCTGACCTGCAGGACCTCAGACCTGATGGATAAGAACAATGAGTGGAAACTGCCTAAAGACACTTACTATGACTTTGACTCTGAGGCAGCAGATCACAAACAAGAAGAAGACCTGAAAAGAAAGCAGCAGCGGACAAGTGAGTCTCTAATTTTTCTCTCCCTCGTAATGCCAGCCTTCCCAGGGCACTTCAGGAGAATAAGCACCATTAGACAGATAGTTGCAATAAAGCAGTTCCTCTTGGAAGCCTAAACACTCTGCTTTGTCCCCTAGCATACATCAAGAGAGTAATTGCTCACCCATCATTCCACAACATTAGCTTCAAGCAAGCTGAGAAGATGATGGAGACCATGGACCAAGGGGATGTGATTATTCGGCCAAGTAGCAAAGGGGAGAACCACCTGACCGTCACCTGGAAGGTGAACGATGGGATTTACCAGCACGTGGATGTCCGAGAAGAGGGCAAGGAAAATGCCTTCAGCCTGGGCTCCACGCTTTGGATTAACACAGAGGTAAGAGCCCTGCAGAGCATGCCTGGGAAGGAGTTGGTGGGGAAGGAGAAGTACCTATTTGGCAGGGACAGGTTGGCACAGCCTTTCTGTCCTTGCAGCTGCTTTCAGACTGCTGGAGAGTAACTTCCATTGCGGTTCTCCAGATTCTTAGACAATACTCAGCTCTTCCCCACCCACCCCTCAAAGCATCCAGCCTTGCTGTGCAGAATGTATGACTGAGAGCTGTATATTAGAATAAGAGTTCCTCATCATGCACCCTAAATACCTCTTTAAATGTGTTTGTTCAAAGGAGTTTGAAGACCTGGATGAAATTGTTGCTCGCTACGTCCAGCCAATGGCTTCTTTTGCTAGAGACCTGTTGAACCACAAATACTATCAGGACTGCAACGGTGGAGACAAGAAGGTAAGCCTGTCCCAGGATGTGGTAGCTTCTGTAGGAGATTTAGGAGCATTTTATGAATTTCTTTGTCTCGGGACAGGTCTTAAACTCTTTGTGTCTGGCATGAGCTGCTGCTGGAGTGAGCTCTCTGATCTTCCTCTTGTCACTTGGGGCTTGGCAGTCACTTTGCAGCTGTAGGTCTCAGGGGGATTCTGTCTGGGAGCAGTGGAGTTAGGACAGCAATGGGAGTATGGTGTCGCACAGCAGCGTGCCAGAGCAGCAAAGGTTCAGCAAATATCACTGGAAGGAAAGTAATTGGCTTTGGTGACATTTGTGCGCCAACCCTGCGCAGAAATGGTGCAGCTGGTGGTCCTTGTTGGATTGCTAGCATCAGGGCTGGCGGGGAAAAAGGGCTGACCACAGCATGCAGGGAGATATCCGCAGGCTCTGAGTGTTTCTAAAAATGTAGGCTATCCTTGAGCATTTCTCTTCCCCTCTCTCTCTCTAATTAGAAGCTGGAAGAGCTGCTGATAAAGACCAAGAAAGAGAAGCCAACATTTATTCCCTACTTTATCAGTGCCTGTAAAGATCTACCTGGCAAATTCCTCTTGGGATATCAGCCTCGAGGCAAACCAAGGTAAGTGAGAGGCAAGCCCAGCAGCTGCAGCTGAGTACTCAGTACCACACCTCAACTTATTGCTGCCAGTTTCTCCTCCAGCTCTGTCAGTATCCCTCTAAGTCAGGCCTCCCCTTACCTGGGGTTTGGCCTCCTGACAGTAGAGGACCCATGTCTAGTAGTAAATCTCACCCATGAGACTCCTGTGTTTCTAACCAGCTGGCTGCCACAAGCAGTACTGCCCTGTGCAGGGGATGTCACTGGGGTATAGGCAGTGATCGATAGGTTTTTACGTGGAAAGGCATGGTATTTTGGAGCAATTGTTTGAAAACGGAAGTGTCTTGGGTGGGTCTGTCTGTTCATTATCAGTACAGCCATCGCCTGAGTTTGTAGGTCTTGCCTGTTCTGACTGTGACCTGTTAGTGTGAGGGTGCTGTACAGTGGCAGGAATGGCTCTGAAGCAGCCTGTCATCTCTTGTGCTCTGCTGCATTCACTGCTCCTCACAGGATAGAGTATGTGACAGTGACACCAGAAGGATTCCGCTACCGGGGCCAGGTCTTCCCTACCGTGAATGGACTCTTCCGATGGTTTAAGGATCATTATCAGGACCCTGTTCCAGGTGAGCATCCCAAAACCTGAGTGCCTCGGCTGTTTGTTTCCTGGGTGTCACACAGTAGGGGCAGTTAGTAAAAGACAATTTCATGTTCTTTGTCCCTGAAATGTGTGCTAGGATTTTCTATATGTGGGAAGTTTCAAAGCAGTGTTTAAGTGTTTGGCTTCCATGGACCCATTGAGAGCTCTCCTGAGAGTTAATCTTTCAGCCAAGTGGGCCATGCAGCAAAAGCTGGACTTGACCCTTTCCCTTAGCCTTCCTCACCATATAACCCTCATACACCATTCCCTGTTAAAACAGCATCTTGCCAGTACAAATGTTGCCTGCATTTTTTCAATGCTTGAGCTTCAGGCCAATAGCAGCTCCTCTGTGAGAACTAATCTCTCTCTCTTGGTTTATATTTTATGCAGGTATTACCCCCAGCAGTAGCAGTCGGACCAGGACTCCAGCCTCCATTAATGCTACTCCGGCTAATATTA
This sequence comes from Balaeniceps rex, assembly GCA_013401315.1. NCBI lineage: Eukaryota > Metazoa > Chordata > Aves > Pelecaniformes > Balaenicipitidae > Balaeniceps > Balaeniceps rex. Next base: position 47,238 of record VYZW01006736.1, read on the forward strand.
ACCTGGCAGGTCAGTGCAGGCCTTTCCCGGTTGGAATCGGGATGTGAGCTCCTTTTCCAGACTCCGCTTTGTTTAACGTGATGGGTCTTTCTTGCAGACCTGACCCGTGCAGTGAACGCTCTACCACAGAACATGACCTCCCAGATGTTCAGTGCCATCGCTGCCGTGACAGGCCAGGGGCAGAACCCAAATGCCACCCCTGCGCAGTGGGCATCCAGTCAGTATGGCTATGGAGGCAGTGGAGGCGGCAGCAGCGCATACCATGTAGGTGTCACTTAAGTTTCTGAGAGGAGGTGCTGCGTGGCTTCTGCTTGCTGCTAGAAACCGTGGGGGCTCCACTGGGAGCCTAAGGGGTTACTGGTTGCCTGGGATCATCCAGTCCTAGTTGTGTACCCGTGGTGCTGCACAGGGGAGCCTGGTTGGATTCTTGGACTGGGTTTCTTCTTGCTTCCTGTGGCTGAGGAAATGAGGCATGTAATACAGCCCTGCTCTGGGGAGAGTTGAAGCAAGTAGCAAATTGGTCTGGCCCCCAAGGAATGTGGCAGGGTGGAGAGGCAGGATCCAGCGGTGAGGGCGCACAACCTTCTGATTGTGCCCCTGAATTGGCAACGTGAGCTGCCAGTGGAAGAGATTAGCTGTGAAAGTATGCGCTGAGTTTGCAGGGCTTTTCAGCTCAGCGTGCTAATCTCCGAGCTGCACCAGCAGGCGAACACCTCAGCCTGGCCGAACACCCAGAGGCTTTGCAGGGAATAAGATGGAATTGGACAGTTTCGGCTCACGCTGAAGCCTTTCCTCCTGCGTGCTGGTGCCTACCTCCTCCCAGCCCATGCTGCCAGCTCCTCAGCTGACCCCAAGGCTAAATCCAGCTGCAGAAGGACTGAGGTGCCTGCGTACAAAAAATGCACCCAGCCGTTAGAGAGACCTAATGAAGAGGTGCTGCAAGACAAGGCTTGCAGGGAGGAGTGATCCTCTTTTAGACCACCTTGGGAGGCTTTCACAGAGTTTGGTGCAGTAAACGCTGAGCTGGGGATAGGCAGGGACTGTGGATAACCCAATGTATTAATCATCAAGACAATCTGAAGGAAAAGGGAGGTGAACACCAGGAGGCAAAGAGATTAAGCACTCCATTGGACAAACAGTGAGCCAGCCATCTTGGGATGTGGGAAGGAGCCATCTCGGGAGCTGCTGCACCTTCTCTGCAGCCCACAGGGGAAGAATTCATCTGTTCTTCATGCCCACTGCAGGACGCCACTTCTGCTAGCTTGCCTCAAGTGTCTCTTGTGCCCATTTCTTGTGGCCCTTACCTTTGCTTGGCTAAAGCATCTCCCCTTGTACCCTGCGTGGGATGAACAAGGAAGGCAGGCTGTGGTGGCCCTGCTGGCCCAGGTTGGGTGGACGACTGGGGGTTCTCGGGGAAACAAATGTCCTGTGCTCAGCAGGGTGTTGCTGCTCCTGCCCTGCAGCCCCCCATTCCCTGGGGAGTGGTCACTGCAAACCTCTCCTTGCCCAGATGAGGGGCTCCAGCAGGACTGGGAGTGTGCAGCAAGGGCATGCACCAGCCTCCTGGGCGAGCAGGGCAATGCAGAGCACGCCAGACCTCTCCCTACAGCCTGGCAGGGTTTGCCCTCTGTCCCCTAACAGCATCTGCTCTCTGCAGGTCTTCACGACTCCAGCACAGCAACCGGTGGCCACCCCTCTGATGACCCCCAGTTACTCCTACACTACCCCCAGCCAGCCGATTACAACGCCCCAGTACCAGCTCCAGGCTAACACCACACCCCAGTCCACCCAGTCCCAGACACAGTCGCAGCCATCGTCCAGCTCCAGGCAGAGGCAGCAGCCAAAGTGAGTGGCTCTGGCGCGGGGTGCATGTATCCATCTGTGTCCCGTCTTGGTTGCTTTTGTTGATTTTTGTGGAACCAGCATGGTGGGGTTACCTTGCACCTTCCTGCATGGGACCCTTGGGGAGGGAGAGTAGGGAACTCTCCCACTAGCGTGTCTCACCTTCTGCCCGTGTCGTTGCAGGACCAACAGTCACGCTGCGATCGACTGGGGGAAGATGGCCGAGCAGTGGCTCCAGGAGAAGGAGGCTGAACGGAGGAAACAGAAGCAGAGGTTGACTCCTCGCCCATCTCCCAGCCCCATGATTGAGAGCACGCCCATGTCCATTGCTGGGGACGCCACGCCACTGCTGGATGAGATGGATCGATAGGCCCTGCTGGACCTGACCCATAACCTCCACTCCCTTCTCTAGGAAGGGGAAGGGAGAGTGAACAGTTGAAAATGACTTCCCTTCCCTTAGCCACATAACTCCTATTTTATACGTCGTGAGATGGTGGGAAATGACTCTTGGTGATGTGCACCTGAGCGAATAGACTTGGCAGGGCTGGTCTAAATACATATACTATATATATATAAATATATCATAGGAAGGGACGCTGCAGCGGCCTCTGTGTTCCAGGCCCTGGTTCACCACTTTGGAAGCTCGGCAAAGTAATTATGAGGTCAAATGAGTCTGTCCTTGTACATGCACGGCAGTCTGCTTTCGCTGCAAAGACTAGGAAGCAAACGTAGCTGAAAGTGCAGACCATCGGCCTGGAGTGAGCCTGTTTTATTTGGATTCTCCCAAACCCTGACTGTCACCTCTCCTTGTCCTGAGAGCACAAAGCAAAGTCACGGGGGCTGTGACAAGCAAACCGGAGTTCTCAAAAAGTTTCTGTTGTTGTTTGCTCCATGTTTTCGTGTGTAATGGGCTCTGCGGAGTCTGTGCCAACCCCCAGCTCTGTTCGTAGGGGTCTTGCGCAGCAGCTCTGGGACTCGGGGTGTTGCCAGAGAGAAATGCATCTGTCGTACCAAAGGCTTGCTCTTTCCTCTGGCTTCTTTTGGAACAGTATTTATTTAGTGTTTTTTGTTTCTTTCTTTTTTTAATCAGACTGCGAAGAAAAGCGCCAGCCAACAGCAGCTTTCCCGAGTGTGGACAGACATATGGGGTAAAACGCTGCAAGAGCAGCTACTCCTAAGGTGGAGAACGCGAAGCAGACGGGAGTGCATGACATCATCCTCCTCCATATCCGCTTAACCCTGCCCAGTTGTAACCAAGAGGGGTGAATAAATAGTGTTTCTACTGAACGCTAGTTGAGAGGTTTTCTGCCTGCACCCTGTGCTGCCTGCCTGCCCTCTCCTCTTAGCAATGGATTTGCTTAGAAGCAGAGTTCAGTGGTGAAAGTCGATGCTCCTTCTTCCTTTGTTGCTTGGAGTTGCCCTCTGGGTGCCGAAACTTTCACAGAGAAGCTGATTTCTGTTGAGCTGATAAAGAATAACGTTTTGTTTCGAATGCGTCGCATAGAGACATCACACCGACATCCGGGGCACCTCCCGGAGGCCCATGTCTCTCTGGCTGGGAGAGGTACTGGGGGGCCTGGGAGGGGGGCAGATAATGCGGATAACTTTGCTCATGTCAGAAACAGCCCACCGCAGTACTGCAGAGCGGCTGCCAGCGCCGAGAGCCATTTCTGAACTGGAAAGTTCCTGCTGCACACACTTTCCTCTCTCCTGCTTTGTTAGTAGGGGATTTTCTATGGAAGCGGAGTCTTTGTTCCTTCCAAGTGCTCCTGGTTAGCCTCTTCTTGCTAGGAAATGAGCAAGAACAGCAGATCTTCAGAAACAAAGGTCTTTTTTGCATGTAAATGCTTGTGAAGAATGGCAGCAACCCGGGAGACAAAGCAAAGCTGTTTCCACAGAGAAATGCAGGTCCTGGCTTCCGCGCCATCTCCTCAGCAGTACTGGGGGGCTGACACAACCGTGTTCCTCCCCTGCAACCGCGCCGGCCAGGCCGGAGGACCATGCTCCGGGGTCGCGGCGGCCATAGGTTGCAGGTGTACTAACCTTACGCTATTTTTTTATTTTATGAAACTCTGTATGATGGGAATTTGACTGGGAGCAGCTCCTTACCAGGGATGTGTCAGACCCGTACGGGGAGGGGCTGGTTGTGCGTCGTCGGCTCCTTTTTGGCTGTCTTTGGTTTTAGTTTTCCCTTACCGTCAATAAAAATTCTACTTTTGGGAAGCTGCCCGCACGCCACATGTCTGTGCTTCCTGCAGTGACGCTGTGGTTGCCACAAGGACTTTGCACCCGTTAGCAGTGCTCGAGAGGGTGCGATGCCTCGCTACAACCTTGGTATTTCCCGCCTGGGCTCTTTTGGTCCGCTTATTTCAGGGATTTGGGATTGCACCGCATGCTCCTCTGGGAACAGTGGGGTTTGCATGGGGCAGCTCTGCTCTCCGGGCCTCGGTGCTGTCTGATCTCGTAAGGCTGTGTCGTGGCAAAACAGGAGACAGCGCTCAGCTCCCGTCGCTTCAGCTTTTTCTGATTCTGGAATTTGGTGCTGGTGCAGGAAGATCTTTCTACTGGCCTCGCTGGGTAGGAGCGGGGACACTGTGCTGAGCCACGCTCCTCACTTGGAAGCGCTTAGCGGGAGTTGGTGGCAACGCCCTGTCTCTGGGTGCTGCCCTCAAACTCTTCGCTACAGGAGCCCAGTTACCGGCGAGGGGAACGAGTCGGGCTGTGACCACCATCTGCCAGGCTGGGACAGGGCAGCTTATCCTGCCCCTGCCTCTGCCCGGGCAGTGTCTGCCTTTGTCACAGGGCTGGAAAAGCTTCCATTGTCCCACTCCAAAGAGCTCTTGTGCGGCATTTGAGGAGCCTCTGGGGAGGGACAAGGTCCCCGCTCCTCCCAGAGCAGCCCCTGCTGCTCGCTGCCATTGCTGGGGGCTGGAGGAGTCAGCGCCAGTGTGGGAGCACCGGGCTTCTCCCAGCCTGGGAAAGCAGAGGAGGGAGCTGGGATGGTGTAATTCATTAACTGGTCCTCCGGAGAAATACATCCCTGTGGAGCTGGAGCTCAACCCTCTGTGGCAGGGGAGCTAAAATCAGGGCTCTGCCCTGTGCTGGCGTGGGGACAGGAGCTGTGTCCCCAGCCTGAGGGACTCGCTGTCGGCAATGCCCAGGAAGATGACATGAGCTGGTGGGGGCGGCGAGGAACAGCTCCAACCCACTCGATACCCACCCGCCTCCAGGTGCTTCCCCTCCCACAGCCCCACGAGCAGGATCAGCCCCAGGATTTCCCCTGGATGCCGCCCCCGGTTCGATCCTTTCTCCCCACGGAGACGGGGCCGAGCCTGCGCCATCTGCTCAAGCGACCAACTTTATTACACAGCCAAGACCCGCGCGGGGCGAGGGGGCAGTCAGGACCACGGCTCTCGTGCAGGCTCTGCCTCGGCTTTGCTTTTCAGCCTCTTCTTTCTGTTTCTCTCCTTCCTCCTCCTCTTCCCGCTGGCAGTGGGGACCAGGGATGGGGGGGCCATGGACGGCTCCCTGCCCAAGCCCTCCCACGCTGGGGCATCACTCAGGACGGCGTTGGCCGCTTCCCCCAAGTCCGGCAGCAGGGCCCGTGGGTCCTGCCTAGTGGGGGCAGCGGCTGCGGGATGGCTCAGATCCCCGTTTTCGGAAGGGCCTTTCTTTTTCAGACCTTTCCCCTTCTTTTTCTTGTCTTTCTTCTTCCCCTTCCTCTCTTTCTTGGCTGCCTTGTGGGGGGACAGTGGGCGGGAGGGCACGTGATGCTCCACTGGAACAGCTCCTCCACCCGCGCTGCTCCATGGGGGGCTCAGAGGGACCCCTCCGGGCCTCGCTGCCCGGTCGATGAGCTCCCCACCGAACTCGTACAGCACCGGCTCCCTGGGCACCGCGATGGCCACCGTGTTGTAGGCCTTGCACCTGCAGAGAGTGAGCAGGCGTGGGGTGAGGTGAGCCCCGGCGGGGCCAAGCCGGGGGACGGTCCCCACGGCGGGGGGCACTCACCAGACGTAGAGGTAGGGCTCCACGCACTCTTCCTTGTAGGTGAACTCGAAGCAGGGCACCTGGATGACGTTGAAGAAGGCCTGGCCCACCACCCGCGAGGCTGTGTCGTTCACCCGCCGCAGGCACTCCTTCAACCTGCCACGGGGCAGAGCCGGGGTGAGGGAGGCCGAGGGGGGCTGCCGGAGGGGCTGGGACCCCCCGCGATGGAGGGATGCTGTGGGGCACGGCCGGGCGTGGGGCCACTCACCTGCGGTCGCAGTCGCAGTGGCTGATGGTGTGCCAGCGCAGGTTGCGGTACCCGTAGCGGGCGGTGAAGGGGTGGATGACGTGCTGGCAGTGGTCATGGTCCCGGCAGCACTGGTCCGTGTCCCGGTGCTCCCCTGCGGGGAAGGCACGGGGTGCAGGCAGGGCCGCAGGCAGGGCTAGGGGGGCCCCACACATGGGCTGGGGCTCAATGGGGCTGGGATCAGGGCTGGACTGGGGCTGAGCTGGGCTAGGACTGGGATCAGAATTAGACTGGACTCAGACAGGGCTGGAATCATACTGGGATGGGTAGGGGCTGGGACTGGACTGGCACTTGGATGGGGATAAGGCTGGAACTGGGGTAGGGACTGGGGCTGCACCAGCACCACATTGGAGATGAGACTGGGACTAGGCTGGGATCAGGATGGGGACCAGGACTGGACCAGGACCAAGAGAGGGACTAGGCTGGGATCAGGATAGGGACTGGGAGGGGACCAGGTTGGACCAGCACTGGGATGGGGACCAGCATGGGAGCAGGATGGACCAGGGATCAGGCTGGGGACAGAGGGTGGACCAGGACTGGACCAGTACCAGGATGGGCACTAGACAGAGGTGAACTGGGACTGGACTGGCACTGGCGTGGGGACTGAACTGGGACAGACAGGGATTGAACTAGCACTAGGATGGGACTGGGCTAGGATTGGTGGGGACTGGCCCAGAACTGGGATGGGGACTGGGACTGGGCTGGGGTGGAGCAGCCCCGGGCTGGGGATGGGATGGGATGGGATGGGATGGGATGGGATGGGATGGGATGGGATGGGATGGGATGGGATGGGATGGGGGGACAGGCAGCAGCGGCCCTGCCGCCCTTACCCAGCTGCTCT
>VYZW01006737.1:1442-12551 GCA_013401315.1 Balaeniceps rex
CTCCTCTTTTGGTTTTGAGCAGACCCAGGAGCTTGTGGTTGAGCCAAGGGGGCCTCTTGCTCCTCTTACTTCCCTTTCCTTTGTAGGGGATAAACTAGTTTTGTGCCTCCAAGAGAGCGTTCTTGAAGAACTCCCACCACTCACTAGCTCCTTTATCTTCCAGGGAAGCATCCCACGGAATCCATCTCAACTGAGCTCTGAGTGAGCTGAAGTTTGCTCTTCTAAAATTGGTAGGACTGCAGCTGAAACCTTATGTCCAATATTGGGCACCACTCTTCCAGATAGATGTGCACCAATTTGAAAGGAGGTCCAAGGAATATCAAGAGTGGTGGTCTAAAAATGCAAGTTTTAAGGAAAGTTTGAAGAAACTTTTCCTATTTATTCTACAAGAGAAAAGTGAGGGGTTGTAAAATGACATTCATCAAATCTGTGAGAAGCTGTGGAAACTAGGGAGCAGTCTGCTCTCCATATCTGTGAGAAAAGGACAAGGAGCAATTAGTGACAAGAGAGATTTAGGTTAGTTTTTTAGAAAGATTTTCTACTCCGCAGATTGATTCACCAAGGAATCAATCCTGTGAACTTTCCATTGCTGGCAGTTTTGGAGTGCTCATGTTAGACATGCATCTGTCCAGCAAGACAGAACAATTATGGATAACTTGGAAAAACCTCTCATGTTCCATTCCATCTTTATTTCATAAAAGTATTCATTTTTTCACTTTTTTCATTGTATTTCATTACAATTCTGTAAATCTTGAGTAAATAGTATTAGTGAAAAAGGCACAGGCTGAAGCCATAGTCCAGCAGAACAGATTTAAGAAAGTGTTTGTACTTTACTAAGTAAAATGCTCAGGTGTTAACCAGACCTAAGTTTGACAAAAGTAGTGTAAAATCAGAATCAAGTAGTGATGATAGTGCAGCTGATGGATTGGAAAAAGACATAAGTAGCAATTTTGTTTATGTTGGATGAGTAATGATTCAGTTATGTCCCTATTACTATCCTTGAATAAATTATTAGTGAAGAATAGAGCCAGAGGCAATAATAGGGATTAGTGTGGGGAGGTGCAGTGCAATAGTAATTAGGATTCTATGTTTACTGTTTTGTGTTTGTCTACAGTATGACATCCAAAATACAGTCACTTAGAAAGTGTCTCATTCTACACCACATTTATGATATCATTCTCCCCACAAACAAAAGGTTTTTAAACTAGAAATGGGGAGAAATTTTTATCTTCACTTTGCATTGAAAAAAATAGAACTGTAAGACCTACTCACTCACCTGCTTTTTAATCAGGACCTTGGAAGGTATTTCCTTTCATTTTTGAAACTTATTTTTGCAAACAAATTAAAATTGTCTAAATATAATAATAAAGACCAGTATTGACTAATGATTATGATGATTTGCAGGTTGGGAGATATTTTGCACTCTTAGTTGTGGCACAGACACTTTGTTGCAGAACCCCAGGTATTTTATATAGCTCTAGCAAATATACCTATCACAAATGTAAAATCTCACAAGCCACTTACTACATTTAACTTCAGCTTGCAAAGTGGAGTTTCAAACACCAGATTTGAAGTCTTTGAGCATTAAAGGAAAGAACAGTCTTTTTGTCTGAAACACCATTGTCAGCTCCCTCACCAAAAACATTAATTGAAATTTTGAACAAGTTTGGAAGCAGCTGAAGATTTGAACTTCACAGCTGACGCTCATCAAATATTGACAGCCACTGCATGAAAGATATAGGTTATTCTGCAGTAGATAGTATGTATTCCCATTGACCATGTGTTGTGAAATTAATTTGAAAGTAAATCATATGGGCAACAATAGTAAAAACAAATAAAACTATTACATATACTTTTCTAAAGGTTCTAGCTTTGAATTCTTTCTTTATAATTTTTAATGCAAAGAATTCCATACCTCTCATGACAACACACATTATCATCTAACATATTACTAATAGGATGCTAATGTGCTCTTACCTTTCATTTTCATAGCAATCATTGCAAATTGCATATAATTTACATAATAATTGGTGTAATTTTTCACATTAGAATAATTGATGTCAAAAAGCATAAATACATACATTTTTTGGCTTAGTAATGATAGGTACCTTGAAGCATTAGGCATTGATATGTATTCCTTTTTACTTAATATTTGATTGGATATACTAAGGTACGAGGTCTGAAAAGGAAACGACAGTTGTAAAGATGTACAAATGTAGCCAGTGTTAACTTGGGACTGCTTCTGAGTTTTGTTTTCAAAATATTCATTTCAGAAAGAGAACATTCCATCAGGAGATATTTTATCTTTTTATCTTGGGAAAAAGTGTCCTAACTGTTCCCATTTCTTCCATGTATTGTATGATAAATTTAAGCTATTAATGGACAACAGTGCAAGAAAAATACTATTAAAGAGGGTATGGCCAGCAAGCTGAGAAGCAGGACTACTCTTTACACTGTTCTAGCTGTGCAAAAGCTCCTGGACAAAAGCAAGGAGCTTGAGCATAGAGAAGCTGCCCCAGCAAGGTGGGAGATGCCGGAAGAGCCTTCTGGCATTGGCAGAAAACACCAACCAAGGCAAAGGAGACGAGAAGACTTTTCTGGAGCCCGGAAATAACAGTGAAGATTTACTTCAGTCCAGAAAGCTGCTGATAGTTTTCAGGTAGGAAAGCATGAGAAAAGGACCAGCATACGGAGAACATAGCATCTGGGGGAAATAGGTTTTTAGGTGTTTTGTTTAATGTGTCACCTAACAGATCTGATTTATCTCTGTTCATAGCATTACTTTTTCTGGGTTATTAATTGTACTTCAGCAAAACAGAGTGTTAGAACTCTTTCTGGTATTTTTTGGCAACTCACATCAACAAAACAGGCATGGCTCCAGCCCAGGCCCCTGTGCCAACAGCTGTTTCAGCCACAGCTTGGCTTTCCTGGGGACCCTCATTGCCTCAGCAAAACCTGTCCACTTCTCCTGTGTTCAGGAGGAACAGTGTCAATCCTAAACATTAAAAGTCATGAGGCAGGTCCCCAAATTAACAGAATACTTCAGGAATCATGCAGTTTAAAAGGAAAAATGCATCTCATTCTCTGCCTCCAGCCTGTAGTCCCATGGGCTGCACTTGTGTTACATCTTTAGGTTTTTCTATGTTAGTTGGTGAGTTTCATACTTTTTTCTTTTAAGACAGTCATAACTATCTTGCATTTTTTTTGTTTCAGCGGCTAGATCTCTAAGAAACTTCAACTTAAAATCAAATTGAGAGCATTATCAGCCCTGACTAATTCTGATTCCAACTGCTCAGGACTCAAAACTCCCATTAAAAAAATCTTATTCCACGTGCAAAATAACCACAGGACTTCTCAAAAGCTGTTTTTACCCAGTGTGTATTTTAAAAAGCAGTTCTATTCAGAACAGTAGAAAACAACACGTCTTCTCCCCATGTGCATACAATGTCACTTGTGCTCCCTTCAGTGAAGAAAATAAGTGTCTAACACCTTTTATTCCTACTGTCCCTGAAAAACTAACCCCTCTGAAACAGCTGAAAAGTGACTTGTTATTTATTACCTGGGCAATCACAAATTAGTTGCCTGATTCTCATTGAGAGACCAAGCGGTCATGTGAATACAATTTTATTAAGATGAAGGAATAGTTGGAACAAAAGATGTAATCTTTTTTGTGGTTTTTAATGGGAAAAAGGTAATGTTATCTGACTTGACTTTTGAGATCAGATTGAGTTTGAAGGGCTTAAAGCTGAAAAAAATCTTGGTTTTCTCCCAGTTAAAACAAGCACTTTCAATTTGGAACCAATTCAAAGACAATAAATGTGGAACATTATGACGCTATTTCTACAGAACTGCTTTTCCAGACTGGAACTACATTTTGAAATCAAATTTGTCAAAACATGTCAAGAAAGTGATGAAGTACCAATGCAGACTGTACAGCAGAAACTGAGGCGAGCCATATCCTTCCATTAAGCCAACCTCACGGTCTCAATCTCTTCTCTGCTCAGAGAGTGACAGGAGATTACTGAGGTTCAACATCGACAGTTCTCCCTGCCTAGGGCATCTCATGGACTGAGTTTATCTGTGCTTGCTGCTCAGGAATACAAACGGCAAAGCGAGAAAGGCCGTTTCATGCGCGCCGTTCCTCTGACTATGGTAACACTAAAGGAAAGAACTCTATTTATTGTCTCATATAGCTGATATTATTAAGATATTACGTAAGATATTATTAAGAATTACAAGATAGCCCTTGACTGCATATTTGTTTCTCTTGTTGCTTTGCTGTTTTCTAACAAGTAAGTAAGTTCTATTCTTATTGAAATAGTGGGCTAAAATGAAGGAAAAAAAAAAACCAGCCTAAACAACAAACACTGCAGCTATGATTGGATAACGTATTTCACATTGTGATGGAAAAAAATGATATATTGAGTTAGATGCAGAATAAACTAGTTGACAGTTCATCACAGTATGATCAACAATTGTTTAAACAGCTAAGACTATTTTTTAACCTTTGAAATATACAAATACATGTGTAAGAAATATCCAGCAAAGGTTAGAAATAATAATTGTTCATTTGAATAAGAAGTAGATTTGTAATGTGATTTTTTATTTACTAAAATCCAGAGGTGTTTTGTTTTGGTCTTATGAGAACATAACTGAAGTCACCCAAATAATGAAGTGCTTAATACATTTCAAGCTTCCTTTGCTCACTTGAGACAAATTAAAGCTAAAATAAGTGCCGTTTATACTTGTTTTCCTACTTCTAGAACTAGTAACTAAAAGCAGGGAAAAAAGCCCTTCTTACTATTAGGATCAGTATGACTTCTGGATAGAAGCACACAACAAACCTGTGTGACCAATCTTCATAGAGAAATATGCAGGAAAATAGTTATTATTTAAGACAGATTTCCTAAGTATATAATGCACTTCATTGTATGAGTTGACTTCTGTTTTTTAAAATATATTCTGTGCAATACTAGAAACAATAAATGTTATAAATTGTTATAAAAGAAATTGCTAGTTATAGATCACCTCTTTTTAACCCTTTGTGTAAGGAGAAAAGTAGTGGTTTAACGAGGAGAATGCAGAGCACAACCCATCCCAACACAGAATCAAAAGACAGTCCTATGTCAGTCTTCATAATCTCTTGAGAAAAGACAGAAATGAAGAACAGACGATAAGAGAAAGGGATGAATCATACTTATGGATTCCAGGTTCAGGCAGGGAAGTAGAGGCCTTTGCCTGGAAGCCCACAGCTTGAGTGGAAGCAGCAGAAGGCCACCCTCACATTCCACCTATGAGGAACTGTGGAGGTGAGGGCACAACCCGGAGCTCCCTGGGCTGCCCACCAGCTTCAAGGGGCATCCAGACCTTCATGCAGCATGCCCTTAGGGGTCCTTATTCTCTCCCACTGACTAAGAAGAGGGAAGACAGTATACAGTGAGAGGAAGAAAAACGTCTCTCACAACCTGGGGTTAAAAATTCAGTCAGAGCAATGTACTTGCTCTGTTTATACAGCAGCTGTAAGCAGGGCAGGCACTACAGTTTGTTCCCCTTCTGTCACGATGACTGCCTCCTGGACAGCCTCGAGCACGTCGCTGACATAAGTGTCTTCATCCACCATGGCGTACTAGGCCTGCAAGGCCCTGCACAAGGGGTGCTCTGGCAGTGCCTGTCACTGAATTCAGAAGTCTGGAAAACAGAAGGGTCAGAAGTCTGGTCTAAAGGGTCATAATCAGAGCACTCCTTTAGAGACATCCTAGAGGTAATCACTTATTCCCGAATCCTACCCCATCACTTTCTTTCCTATCTTGCCTTCCCCCAAAGGAATGAGAGTTGTATAAATTTGCATTTATACACAGAACCAAACTTTGGACAGTTGCTACAAGTTCCCCTAGAAATATTATTTACACATACACTCAGCACTGGATGAGAAAACAAAGTGTAAAAGGCTTCCCAGCACTGGTCTCAGGAGCAGATTTCTGTAGGCTGCCGTAGTTCATGGCTGCTGTTCACATTTCCTGCACCATAGATTTAAACAGTGACATGAAGAAAGTGAAATGTTCTTACTGAATATTCTCACAGCTCTGTGGGAAAACGAATGACAATACTGACTCTTTACTTTGCATATATTTTTGAAATGATCGCCCTAGCTGGTATTTCATCTTTTTACCTTTTGAAACCTTGGTTGTTCCATGCATTTCAGTGAGAGCAGAGAAGGGTTAGAATCTCCCAGTAAAAGTGTATGGAAGTCCTATAAATTCTAGCATATGAAAGCTGAAAGCACTGGTATTGTTAGTTTTAAGAAAGTTTCTTATCTGCTTGAATCCAACTATTCTTGCTGCCAACCATATTTAGCAGGTGGGCTATATTACATGTTTTGAAGGCAAGTATTTCCAGCTTACTATACTCTACTTAGGACCTCTGTTCTTGCAAAACAATTTACAAATTTTAATATTGTCTCACCTCATTCCACACTTGTCTTTGAAATTATCACACTGTGAAGCTCACACAATTAGCTGCAAGATACTGTACAAATACTGAAATTTAAATACAAGGTACATTTTGCATTGCAGAGTATCTAGTTTGAAGAGAAGTTGGAAAGAAAGGGGAAAAATGTGAAGACTCAGATATTAACTGAATCTGAATATAAAAACTTGACACCTCTCTAATATAGTATGTCATTGTATAGCAAGATGTCATATCAGTACCCTTCTGTTGTCTGTGATAATAGAAATCATTGCACCTCTTATATTATTTAAGACTATAACAGAGTTAAAACTTGGGAAAATGCAGTGGGAAGGAAATTGCCTGCATATGTTGATAACACATGGGTCTGCTGTATTTGTCATATTTTAACTCTTTTACAAAAGAATTCAATCATGTATCTAAAGTAACCTAATGGTCGGTATAACAGCATGGATTTTAAATTCAACCCAGAACTGTAACAGGCACACAATAGTGTCCAAGATAAAAAAAAAAAAAAAAATCAGTGAACTATAGAATTACATTACTAAATGGATCCAAATGAATGTATGGTATTTCTGGGTTTTGAATGCATGTTAAAGATAAAATATGTAAGAATAAGGACAGCAAAAACATGACTGGTTACCCTGTCTCTGTTGTATTTACCACTGCATAAACCGAAAGCTGTGCTTGTGAATATAAATTCATGCATGCAGCATTACTGTCTGCATCTTTCTGGCTGTAGTTGCACAGCAAATCAAACTGTGATCCTGCTGAAACTGGGCAAGTAATGCCAAGTACTTCAGCAGGGTCATAATTTGCTGTTCTTTAGAATGGACCAAGTGGGTCACTTTAAGCAAGTCTGCTACTTTTGCATTTTAAACAGGTATTTCTTGTGGAGGGAAAATGAGAGGCAGCAACATGGTTCTGGATTTTGCTCTCAGGTCTTCTTATCCAACAGAAATTTCATGTAAGAGATATATCATTGCAGGGATCTGGATATGAAAGCTCAATGATTCTTCTTCCTAGTTAACTGCTAAAACCATAAGATGAGAGTTAACTTCGCGAGGCAGTCAGGCTCTCTTGTTGCCTCCTTTGGTTGTGAGTGCCCCATTGCATCCAGGCTGCTCCAAGAGGGAGAGCCCATCAACTCCCTGTCAAACTCTGGGGCTGTGACAATTGCACACCCCATCTGCCTTTGGTGCAATCAAGCCATAGGTTTATCTCTTTCTAGAGGAATATCCCACCTACCTGACCATTATGCAAAGGTAGGTAAAACCAGCAAAAGTCATGCTTTTTGTAAATGCTAGGAGGCTGGACTAACCTGTCTCAACCAGCCTCAGAGCTGGGCTTCAGTGGGAGACTCTGGGTCATTCTCCTGAACAGGCACTTTAGAAATGGTTGTCTAATATTAACTGCAAGGAAATTTTCAGAGGAAGAAGTGAAATATCTGTTGAATACAGGCATTGCAGGTCTGGGTGTTTTTTGATACAGCATCAGTCTGAGACATGGGAGGATTTTAAACAGACAGGTTCCCAATACTTCTGAACTTTCACTTGAAATAACAATACTCTAAAAATAAAATATTGGGTATCCCAACAAATATCATTGATTTATAATGTACATTTCATAATAAGTTTTTTTTAATCTCCTTAAAGACTTTTAAAGTATATACAAGCATATGCATTTTTAAAAAACAAAATCGTAGTATCTCCTTCATTTGCGCATTGCGATGAAACACTAAAGTAACCACTGTGACACAGATGGGCAGGTATCAATAACAGCTATCCAGAGATGCACTCAATCCTACTGAACATCGGTAGATTTTGTGATACTTCCTTTTTCCCTCCAGCTTCATCCCCTGTGTTTCCATACACATAGAAATAAAGTACAGAAACGTAGGTGAGTTACAGCAACAGGAAGGTGATCTGTACACCAGCACCAGTTCTCAGCCATATCACTGCCAGATTAGCTATTCCATAAACCGGTTCCCATTTTTCACAAACAAGCGTGTTAAGATTATTTAAGGAATTCTCATGGCCTTGTATAATAACGGCATTAGACCCATGTGATAGTAACCTCTTTCTGTAGTGATGTCTTCGCCTGATCTTATCACCAGAAAAAGTGTGAGGCTCAGTTGCTGAAGATGGATTTTTCTTAGGAGTAAGAAAAAAATAAGAAATTAGAGAAGATATTGCACATGAAATAAGAATGACATTTTAAGAGAGTACATGTATTCTAACCAACACATTTAAGTACAAAAAGACCTCACTAATCTGCTTAGTCTTTCCATACTAAGACTTCACATGTAAGTTTCTTCCAAACCATTACACAAGTTTTGATGCTGAAGAAAAAGCAGAAGATGTATGCATTTTCTTCTCATTCACATGACATTTATACATCAAAATAAACTTTAAATTCTAAAGGAAGAGATCTGTGGATACTAATAGTCATGTAACAAAGTAATCCTAGTCTCTCCTTAGTTGCTTGAAACTTGTCTCTGTAAAAAGGCAAAACTCCTTTAAAAAATTGCCAAAGCTTCATTAAAAAGCTTAACAAGATCCACTGAAAACTGTAGGCTGGATTATATACTTGCTCATAGTCATGTAATTTCACTGAAAGCAAAGAACTAAATTTACTGCTTCCATGACATACAATTGTGGAGGATTTGCCATGTACCTTTCTTTTCCTCTAATAGATTCTGGGGAAAAAAAAAAAACAAACACCAAACCAAAACAAAAAAACACAAACCACCACCTGATAAGTGCAAAAAGCACTTGATAGAAACAAGTAATTCCATAAGCATTATGTCAGCTTGGGGCTGTTGCTGGCATCTACTCATTCAGCTAGCTCACACCGAAGCCTTTTACTCAGGGAGGTCACTAATGTGAGCCTCACTCCTCCCTCTTCAGATAGTTATTTTCAGAAACTTCTTGGAAACTACTCTGTGTTTCACTATCAAATGTGTTTGGAATCAGTCAAGATACAGAAAATTGGGCAGGAACATGCCATAAAGGCACACAGCACACTCACAAATGTTTTATGTCCTTTAGAAGCCAGGCAAAAAAATCAGAGGTGATCCATTGTGCAAACTTCTGATTTTCTCAGCTGCCTATATTAAATCTTACTTTTTGATCAATTTAATAATTTTTATAGCACTCTACCTTCAAAGTTCTTCCTTTAGAAAAGGGCAGCAGAAAATTTATGGAAAATAAAGATATGCTGAGTTCAGTTTCCTTATATAGCAGAGGAATTATTAGTCTTCTGTAATATAAATTACAACCAGACTGAGTGTTTAATTAAAAAAAAATTGCAAGTGGAAAAGCACTCATATTGCTCTACTCTAGAGATCTTTTGATACAGAGTTTAAATGAGAAAGAAAATTCAATAAAGATCATAATCTTTGACCTGGTTTCACCAAAGGTTTCATTTTTATTACAGCTTTGTTATGCTCTCTGAGTTTGTTTGGCTTTAGCAGCAACACACAGAACACACATTAACCACATGGAAACTTTCATCTTTTTGATGAACTAAACATATTCTCTTCATTTCTCTTTCTCGCATCATTGACAACAGGCTTTTGTGTCCCACTGTGATAATGTCCTGTGTTCAGAACATACACATCTCTGTATGAATCTAACAACAGGCAATTGACATCTTGATGGCTTTGTTGTCCTCCATAAGGGGATAAACAAACACACGCATATGCAACCCATGCTGAAATGGAGAGAAAAACTTGTTCTGACCAACAGGGCTTTCGTACACCTGTTACCTTTAATACATATGTTTGGCACCATCTGTTAAAAAGACTCCTTTTTCCCTCCTTGTGCTTTAAACAAGACGCACAAATAAAGCGCTAAGAAGCTCAAACATTGCAGAGGTAAAGAAACACATGTTAATGCCTATCCATCAAGGCCTGGGGTTTCAACATAGAAACCACATTAGAGCAGAATGAGATCTAAATCAATGGATTGTTCTGTTTCCTAGCTGCTCGCATTATTCACACAATACCGCAATGAATTCACATTACTTTATTTGTGGTGACCTAACGCTACTGTGACAAAGCACTAATTGCTTTAAAATATTGTGATTAAATATTCAGTCGGGAATTGCTGTTGAAATTAACATTTGTTTTAAAGAAGTCTTTGTCCTCATATCTTTTTGATCTCTTGATTGATATGCAGTCATCCCTTAATTGTGGGTAATTTGTGAGCTATTGCCTGTATTTAAAATACTCCTTTTATATTTGTCCAACTACCTCGATGATTAGATAACCTAAAAAAAAAAGGAATTTCTAAATCTAATTCTTTGGGAATTTCTTTATGGAGTGTAACTTGTGTCTGCAAATGGATCCATTGTGTATAAGCCCTTTTTTAGCTATTTTGTTTCTTAGTTTGAGTAAATCTAAATTAATTAAACCCTCTTGGCTTTTTTCTGAAAAGCACTGTATTCTGTCTAGGGAATATTTTGAGAGGGTTTCCTTCATTGCCAGCTGATCAGTGGAAGCAGCCATAGGAATTTTAACTGCTTTTCTATAGCCACTTGACTGTGTAGCATTTCCTTTGAGTCAGGCTTGGAATCTGGAAATGCTCTGGGTGGCAGATCACAACCAACTTTCTTCTTGTGAGATAGGGAGATTTCCAGTTT
>VYZW01006737.1:22487-47637 GCA_013401315.1 Balaeniceps rex
CTTCATTTTTCATTGTTTTGCTTTTTCTGTTCTCTCTATAGCTGTTCTGGTTACTGTTGTAAAAGACAATAAAAAATGTTTCTATAAATACATTAGCAACAAGAGAGCTAAGGAGAATCTCCATCCTTTATTGGATGCAGGGGGAAACATAGTGACAAAGGATGAAGAAAAGGCTGAGGTACTTAATGCCTTCTTTGCCTCAGTCTTTAATAGTAAGACCAGTTGCCCTGAGCTGGAAGACAGGGACACGGAGCAGAATGAAACGCCCATAATCCAAGGGGTAATGCTTAGCAACCTGATACACCACTTAGACACACACAAGTCTATGGGGCTGGATGGGATCTACCCAAGGGTACTGAGGGAGCTGGCGGAAATGCTCACCAAGCCACTTTCAATCACTTATCGGCAGTCCTGGTTAACCGGGGAGGTCCCAGCTAACTAGAAGTTAGCAAATATGACACCTATCTACAAGAAGGTCTGGAAGGAGCATCCAGGGTACTACAGGCTTGTCAGTCTCACCTTGGTGCTGGGAAAGGTTATGGAGCAGATCATCTTGAGTGCCATCATGCAGCACGTACAGGCAACCAGGTGATCAGGCCCAGTCAACATGGGTTTATGAAAGGCAGGTCCTGCTTGACTAACCTGATCTCCTTCTATGACAAGGTAGACTGCTTAGTGGATGAGAAAAAGGCTGTGGATGTTGTCTACCTAGACTTTAGTAAACCCTTTGACACAGCATTCTCCTAGAGAAACTGGCTACTCATGGCTTAGACGAGCATACTCTTCGCTAGGTAAAAAACTGGTTGGGTGGCCAGGCCCAAAAAGTTGTGGTGAACAGAGGTAAATCCAATTGGTGGCCGGTCACAAGTGGTGTTCCCCAGGGCTCAGTATTGGAGCCAGTTCTGTTTAATATCCTTATCAATGATCTGGACAAGGGGATCGAGTGCACCCTCAGTAAGTTTGCAGACGACACCAAGTTGGGCGGGAATGTTGGTCTGCTGGAGGGTAGGAAGGCTCTACAGAGGGATGTGGACAGGCTGGATTGATGAGCTGAGGCCAACAGTATGAGATGCCATAAGGCCAAGTGCCGGGTTCTGCACTTTGGTCACAACAACCCCATGCAACACTACAGGCTTGGGGAAGAGTGGCTGGAAAGCTGCCTGGAGGAAAAGAGCCTGGGGCTGTTGGTCAACAGCCAGCTGAATAAGAGCCAGCAGTGTGCCCAGGTGGCCAGGAAGGCCAACAGCATCCTGGCTTGTATCAGGAATAGTGTGACCAGCAGGACCTGGGAAGTCATCCTGCCCCTGTACTCGGCACTGGGGAGGCCGCACCTTGAGTACTGTGTTCAGTTTTGGGCCCCTCACTACAAGAAGGACATTGAGTTGCTGGAGCGTGTCCAGAGAAGGGCAACGAAGCTGGTGAAGGGTCTAGAGAACAAGTCTTATGAGGATCGGCTGAGGGAACTGGGGTTGTTTAGCCTGGAGAAAAGGAGGCTGAGGGGAGACCTTATTGCCCTCTACAACTACCTGAAAGGAGGTTGTAGCGAGGTGGGTGTTGGTCTCTTCTGCCAAGTAGCAAGTGATAGGACAAGAGGCAATGGCCTCAAGTTGCACCAGGGGAAGTTTAGATTAGATATTAGGAAAACTTCTTCACGGAGAGGGTTGTCAAATATTGGAACAGGCTGCCCAGGGAAGTGGTGGAGTCCCCATCCCTGGAGGCATTTAAAAGACATGTAGATATGGCACTTAGGGACATGGTTTAGGGGTGGACTTGGCAGTGTTAGGTTTACCGTTTGACTCGATGATCTTAAAGGTCTTTTCCAACCTAAATGATTATATAATTCTATGATTCTATGATTCTAAAAAGTTCATAGAATTATACCAAATCAGTACATTGTATTATGCCAAAAATAGGTTTACCAGGGAGACAAGGGAGGTGCTTGACCTTCTGGTAGTGTCTAATGAGACACCTCCTCTGAGTAATATGATAAGGGAAAGAAAACATCACTGTACAACACTTGCAAGATCACAGCTTCAGCCAGATCTGCATATCTGCTTTTGTCCTGTTCTAATCACTATGCAATGGTGCACAGCAAGAGATAATGTGGTCCCTAACCTGAGAGTTCAACTGCTCTCACTCCTGGGAGAATTGATTATGACAGACTTCTTTCAGAGCTTAGAGAAGAGAGGGCTGTACCATAGCATTGACTGATTCAAGAAAATTCAAACCGGTGTAATGATATTGCTCAGTTGTAAATACCTAACGTAGGTGTAAAGCAAAACCAGACCTCCTGGCGTCCTTTGGGGGTATTTCTGTGTTGCTTTGCCACACCTATAAACCCTTGTTTTGTCCAGAGTTCGAGTAGATAAGAAACACCAAAGGGAATCCTTAGCCACAGTTTGCACAGTGCTATCCTGGCACTAGTAAGACTGGCTACTGAGATAGCGTCTCGTTTGATTTGGCAAAGTGTATATAACAACACTGTAATGGTTCCATATGTTAAAAACGCAATCACATGCAACACCAAACTCTTCAAATTTAGTGTTCTGAAAAACAATGAAATTGTGCATGACAGCACTTGCTTAGGTTACTTCTAAACAGCAATATTGCTGGAATTCATTTGGCTCGTCACAAATGAGTGCACAGGTTTCAAGAAACTATGTCTAAAGAGGTTAAGTTACTCTCCAAAAACCTAAGTCCTGATTGGCTTCATCCTTTAGGTAGTGAGGCAGAAGGTGGAAAAACACATACCTGCATCTATTATAGCTTCTGGCTTACTGGAACGTATCTTAGCATATTTTGCTGAAAAAAAACGCTTTATTGAAATAGCTAGTGTATATTAACACAAAGAAAATATCCAGTCTCTTTCCTTAAGTATCATTACTTCAGTGAAGGAGAAACAACTGTTATAGTGGTTTGAAAGTAGCTGTTGGATCCTGAAACAATCCTGCCACTGAAATCAAATGTTTCTGATGCCTTGGACACACAGTTTAATCTCTCTAGCTCACATTTATTTTTTTTTTAAATTAGGATAGCAATATTTAATTGCTTTCCTTAGTGGGGATAGTATAAGGATTCAATAGTTAATATTTATACAGTACTTTGATTATGTAGAATTCTATGTAAGTCCCAAGTAGTATTAACATTTTAAAAAAAAGCAAAGTTTATATTTACATATTGTCTTCCACTTCTTCAAATAAGCAGAAAAGCATTGTGTGTGGGAAATGTATACAACCTAATCTCACAACCAAAGTGAAAGGCAACAAGAAAACAATTGCCATAAATTATGAGAAGTGAATGAGTATGTTAAATGGAATTCAATTATCTTGGACTTATTTTATTCACAGATGTTATCCTTCACAAGACAAGCTGATTGTACAAGCTCACTAACTTGAGTCTGTGGTTTAAGGCCTGTTTTCTAGTTAAGAAAGATGTGTTTCATTTTGGAGAAATCAGCTGAAACTGATTTCAGCATTAAGCTAAAAACCTCTACATAGAAATAGCCTTTTTCTGGAGTGGGTTTGTCAAACCATTCAACAATGTTAAAACTCTTCCAATTGCATCCTTTGTAAAACTCCCAATAACTTCAACAGAGGAAAAATTATTGAATAACATGAAGCACACTTGAAAAAGTTTCTCTAGCATATTGCTATATGATAGGTTTATTTTTGTATAATAATTTATGCTCTACCATCTCCAAAATTAATATAATTAGTTTTTGATAGGTCTCTGTGTTAATAATCTCCTGTAACATGCTCTCTGATGCTGAAGACCAACAAAATATACTCCATGAGAAGTGTGTGCTTCTAAAGGAGTCTAGAGCCAGCCTATTTAGGGCTTTACAGGAAGTCATCTTTACATTGAATGATGTCTCTAAAGGAACAGGAAGCTGTTAAAGAAATTGAAGCACAGGGGTCATCCACTTGTTTCAGCTGAACAAGCAGAATGCTGTGTTGTACATCATCAAAAGACTCTGAACTGCCTTCCTGTGCAGGAAAGACCAGTACAGGCCATGTTACAACAGATTAACCTGAAATTAGTGATGGTGTGGATAACTGTAACAGCGTGCTTCAGAAAGGAAAACGTCACCCTGCAAGCCAACTTACCACAACCACCTGAAGATCAGAGCTGACAGATCCAGAAAAACTCTGAGCTGTCAAGACACTCAAAGCAATTGCATCTCCCTACAATCTCCCTATAATAATCGTAATATCAATCACAGCCCCCTTCCATCCCTCCAGTACAATCAAGTGCTCCCTATAATAAAAAAAAAATCTCTGCATATTTACAGGGAGGCAGACAGATAGCTGACATTCAGCATACTATCTCAGCTGAGAAAGAAAGGGTAATATCTCTGCTTCAGAGACAGGAATACATAAAACTGTGCATTATAACAATGCAGGTGATATCACAACCACAGAAAAGTCTCAGGCTTTCTTACTAGTGTATTATTTATTTATACACAGTCACACAGACACACACACACTCACAAAAGTATTTGGCAGCTGTTTTGAACAGATGGAGTCCTATAGATCCCCAGGGGAAGAGCCTGTGGAAACATAGACAAAATACATATTAACATCTTTCAAATACTCTATGAAAGAAATAAACTACTGAAGAGAACTCTTACCCACATGTCCAAACTGAGTCATAGCTCCCAAATAAGCCACCAATACCTTGGGGTCAGATAAAGAACAGCATGATCATTTAACATGTGGTCAGCTGCATAACCAAAAATGTTACTGCAGATTCTGGGCAATGACCACATCATAAAACTGATATTCTCAGAACTGAAGGCATCAAGATTATTTTTGAAACTGATTTTGCAAACAGGATTCTTAAAACTTTCCATGACGGAAGACATTTTCATGTAGAATGGGAAACAAAGTTCACATATACTCATTTTTTCACTCATCCAGGAGAAAAAAAAAAATCCAGTACCTTTGAGAAGGATTGATCCTCAGGCAAAACAAAATCATACTAGGAAACATTGACGTTTCTGACTTTTACTATCCACTTAATTCTCTCTATTCAGTCTCAAAAATTCTATCTCAGAGCTTATTTTGTTTTGCAACTGTATCTCTGTGAATCCAAAATAATGTGGCTTTAGAGTTCAAGGAAACCTCCAACGTGGATTATAATATCTGCACAGAAATACACATTTGCGTAACAAAGTATTTATCTTGTTATAATCCTAGTTAAGAAGGAATTTTTTTCTTGAACGATGGTTCAGAAAGTTATACTGTCAAAATGTAATCAGAGTTGGATTCCTTTTTTCAAGTTTAGTATCTGCATGCAAACAGATTTCAGAGGAATTTCCTAATTGAGCAAAAAGCAGCAGCAGCATGGAAAGACAAACCAACTTAGAGATACAGATCATAGCTTCTAGAAAAGTAACTAATGGTAAAGTAAATGTCTTCAAGCTGTCTGTAAATGTACCTTAGAGGATTCTGAAAGATTCTGAAAGGTTTTAAAGATTAGGTATCATAAGTTAGGTATCATAATTTGTCCCCTTTTCTATTTAAAAAGTGCTATTTATCCAAGCTTATTTGTCTACTTTATATAAAACCCTCTTCCAGATTTCTCTGAAAAAAACTACATTAGGTACATAAGTGGGGAACAATTCTGTTTTGTTGTGTTTTGCTCAGCTTACTCCACTCTTCAAATTTGTTTCAAGTAATCCAATCAAATATTTAATTCTATGGCTCATTTCCACCACTTAATTGTTTTATGATTAGTCTTTAAACTTTTAGAACTCGATTCAGTTACTTGCCCAGAAACCTATAATGCCACCTAAGACACCTAAGGATATTCAGAGTCTCCACATAAAAATGGTAAATATAACACAGGGCTTACAGGAGGAGACCCATTCCCTCTGGAGCCCCAGCTGAGGGTTGAGCAGGATGCTACTATACCTTATACAGTACTACATGTATACATGTGGGCAACAGATCAAGCGCAGAGGGTATATCAGATGTGCCCACCTCCTTTCACACTCTTTGCTCTGGGCCCTGGGATGGAGATACAGGTTTAACTTCTCTGTCTGCCTACAAAAAGTTCTTGCATGACTTTGAGAGAAGTCACTTCCTCCCACTCTTCCTTAATTCCTCATGGATTCAGGAGAGGCAAACAGTATTTTTTTCATCATCTATCTTGTACAGCCACGTCCCCAAAAGCATTTAGGCGTGTACTCCCCATATATATTTCAGTGGAAGGTTAAGCCTCCTATGAGAAACTAAGCACCCTAAGTCAGTACTTAGTGCAGATCTGATGTTAACGCAGAGAGCTGCATACAAGCACAAACAGTCCTGTCAATTTACCGTGCACATGTACCATCTGGCATGATGGTCATGAAAGCAAAAAGACCTTCTTAGCTCCCTCTTCTACTCTTTCCTCTCCTAGAATCCATCCGTTTGGATCCAGGCCAGTGTATTCTGATCCTGACCAGGGACAGTATACACAAAGAAAATATAGATCATACTAAAGCGGCTAAATTCTAGCCATAAGTTCATAGGTTTGTGAAATGAAGAGAAGACACAAGAAGGTTATGAGCCTAGCAGAAAGCAAAATGAATGCAGACTTACTCTCAAAAGACCTCTTTTAGCCTATTAACGGAGAGCAACACACTTTTTATATACAGGGTGCAGCCAGTTAAGTGGCTGTAGGGAACATTGTTCCTGCCAGGGGCAGCAAAAGTGTACACTTTGGCCCAGCTGGCCCTCACTCATACTAGTCCAAACTAGCTGCCTAGCTCGTTGTCTGAGATAAGTAGGATGCATTACTCCCTGGAGTGCCTAGTCTGCTCTACAGTTCCAACAAAGTGAGCCCACATGACTAGTATAGACTATACACTTAACTTTAAGTCTCTAAAGAAAAGATGCATGATTTCTTTTTTCCCATGTGATCTCCTTGAACCCTGTGGCTTTCTGTCTCGGTTTGCATCATGCAGGTGCTGTGCCTCAGACAACAATCTAGACAGCACTTTTGTCTTCCCAGCCTTCCAGTGTCGAGTGGGAATGTATTAAAGAATGCATTTGCAATATATTTAAAACCTGATTTCAAAAACCAATTTAGTTAGCTATCTCTCTACTAACAAAGCAGAAGCACTTAAAAGCAAGGAAATGAATATATGCCATCACAAGCTGTCCACTGCTACCTCAGAAATTAATGCGTATATCTCATCAAGTGTAATGAAATGCATATTTCATTACAATACTGTGACCTTACCACTGACCCACAGAAAGGTGGGTATTATTAGATGGGGATTTTTGTTATCTTGATTTCAGTAGCAGAATATTTTCTTTAAAGGAAAGCTCTTACATGGACAACACTAGCAGCTAATTATCTATTGACAGCAAAATGCCATGGTGAGATACTTGTGGTACATTAAGAAACTGTGTTTATCCTCAAGCAAGGGCAGAAGAATGGTTCCGGTTCACCCAAGATTTATGGATGGATTCTACCCACTGGCTTAAATTGTCTCACACAGATGCTACAATCAATACTTGAAATGCCCTTGCCTGGTCCTAGCAAGATGACTCCGATTACCTGAATTACCTGCCTATTGTGCCTACACTCAGAATATAGTCTACAGAAATAAATTAAAAGAGTAGGAAGCCCTGCAGAGTGAATCAGAGTGGGATCATCTATTTTGCCTTGTAATCAAACTCTTCCCCGCCAAGCCCTTTGTGCAGTTGCCCAAGTAGGTCTGCTGAAGAGATGAGTCTTCACCGACCTTGGTAGCTCTAAGTGTGTACAAGGACTCCTGGCCACAGGCAGGTCGCCAAAACCCTCCTTTCATAGGGCACCTGGGCGGTTCACTGCAAGGCTCTCTGTAGGCTCTCTCCTCCTACACCTTCAGGAGAAAAGTTGGAACCAGTTTCATTAACTTCAAAATGTTACCGCTTATGGAAGTGATAATTTGAGCACTGCAAGGTCTAGTTCAGTACATTTATGGAAGACCTGTAAGATATTTTTTAAAGTCCTGGGCACCTCCGCAGGGTAAGCAATGTTAGCAACATTGTAAGATGTTAGCATCAATGTAAGCACTCAGATGCTTACAGGACTCAAACATGTATTTTGACAAACAGTCTGTGTAATTACATTTTGTGTTTACTTTTCATAAGGGCTGCGCTGTATTTACTGCATGGTTGCTGGTAAACATATAATATTTTACGTATATATTTCACTTTGGTTTGCAGTTGAAGTGTTGTTTTGCAATAAACTGTCTGTCTGTGCTCTTGGTAAGAGTAATACAGGAGCACTGAAGCTGGTAGAAATACCTGTAGCTTAACTAAATTTGGGAACATTGTGTCTGTTTATGTGCACAGAAAACAAGGTCAAACTTGCTTGTTTATTCTTTAGGCAGCACCAATTTTAGATTATTCCTATCTATTCTTTTATTTGCTCTTAATTGCTTGGGATTTCAAAATGTATGACAGCTGCTGGCCTCACTGTTTTGCCTAGTAACAATTAGGAGTGTTTAAATACTGTGTTTGTTTATGTATCTGGCATTTTAGAAGGTAGGAAATTTCCTTTTATTTATTATTTTATTTAGATAAACAAAATAAAACTTGACATACATCTTTGCTTCTTTTCTTTATTCTTTTCTTTAGAAAGATAAAATAAAAGCTGACATACGTTTTTAAGAGTATTATAAATATTACCGATGTTCTGGCAGCATTTGAAGTTGCTATAATGATATGAAAGCCCTCCAGGCCTAGCCGCTGTATAAACATGCTAAAATACACCCCCTACTGCCAGAAGAACCCTACGACCTAAAGAGAGAAGGGGGATAAGTAAAGGTTAGGCAGAGATGTTTCATGTTGGTTAGATACTGTTGCCTCATTTCAACGGAGTACTCCCTATCTATGTAGGAAAGCATATAGGTGAAATGTCTTGGTCTTTGCACTCCTATTTGCCTTCTAGTTTTCATTTTCATGCCAAGTTATCTATGGTGGAATGTGGTATGAGGGGTGGAAAATTGGGGTGTGAGTTATTAATACTCTTGCAGTTATGCAAGTAAGAAAGTACTAATGAGAGGGAGGAAGGAGGAAGGAAGAGACATTGAGGAAGTGTGAGGAGCAGAGACCCGAGAAGACAAAGAAGGGCACTTGGCTGAAGTACTGTTTGGCGAGCAATAACACATGGTTTCATGGCAGCATGAAAACATAAGACAAACATCTCCCTGGAGGTACCAAAACTGTTGCTAACGCTGTGCAGTGTGTCAACCTGTGGTGGGTTGACCCTGGCTGGATGCCAGGTGCCCACCAAAGCTGCTCTATCACTGCCCTCCTCAGCTGGACAGGGGAGAGAAAATGTAATGAAAGGCTGGCAGATCAAGATAAGGACAGGGAGAGATCACTCACCAATTACCATTATGGGCAAAACAGACTCAACTTGGGGAAATTAGTTTAATTTATTACAAATCAAATCAGAGTAGGGTAATGAGAAATAAACCCAAATCTTAAAAACACCTTCCCCCCACCCCTCCCTTCTTCCTGGGCTCAACTTTACACCCGATTTTCTCTACCTCCTCCCCCCAAGCTGCGCAGGGAGACGGGGAATGGGGGTTGTGGTCAGTTTATCACATGTTGTTTCTGCCCCTCCTTCCTCCTCAGGGGGAGGACTCCTCACACTCTTCCCCTGGTCCAGCGTGGGGTCCCTCCCACAGGAGGCAGTCCTCCATGAACTTCTCCAATGTGAGTCCTCCCCATGGGCTGCAGTTCTTCACAAACTACTCCAGCGTGGGTCCTTTCCATGGGGTGCAATCCTTCAGGAGCAGACTTCTCCAGCATGGGTGCCCCACGGGGTCACAAGTCCTGCCAGGAGCCTGCTCCAGTGCAGGCTTCCCACAGGGTCACAGCCTCCTTTTGGCATCCACCTGCTCTGGCATGGGGTCCTCCATGGGCTGCAGGTGGATATCTGCTCCACCATGGACCTCCATGGGCTGCAGGGGGACAGCCTGCATCACCATGGTCTTCACCACAGACAGGCTGCAGGGGAATCTCTGCTCTGGCACCTGGAGCACCTCGTCCTCCTCCTTCTTCACTGGCCTTGGTGTCTGCAAAGTTGTTTCTCTCACATATTCTCATGCCTCTCTTCAGCTGCAGTTGCGCAGGGTTTTTTTTCCCCTTCTTAAATATGTTATCACAGAGGTGCTACCTCTGTCACGGATGGGTTCAGCCTTGGCCAGCGACAGGTCCATCTTGGAGCTGGCTGGCATTGGCTCTGTTGGACACAGGGGAAGTTTCTAGCAGTTTCTCACAGAAGCCACCCCTGTAGCTCCCCCTGCTGCTACCAAAACCTTGCCATGCAAGCCCGATATACCACCCCATTGTCTACCACCAGCTTATATTTTCCTCCCACCAATGTTGGTAAGACTTATTCTGCGTCTCTTCTCCGAGACTCTGGACTTCATTTTTAGCTAACTTTGTGTCTGGACTGTGTACAGTATGTTCATTTTTAATGTTCCTCTGCATTAAGTCTCTTCTTACACTGCTTCTGTCCCTCTTTTACCATCATCATTTCAACCCCATTTCTTCACACTTCTCATCCAGTTTGTGACAGTGTTTCCTTTTGTTGCTTCTTCATTTCTAAACTTTAGTAATTAAACTCTGATTCTGATCTCATGTCCACATGTAGAAACCCAGAGCATAAAGGTTGTAGTCAATCTGGTTTTTAACTTCCTACTAATCTGAATGTTACCTCTGACAAAAATTTGGAATTTATTCTCATAAATTCAAAAGAATATGACAAAATCACCATACTTAAATCAGTGACAATTTTCTCTCTTTGATCCTGGTTCAGCAAAGCCCTTGCACCATGCCTAACATTTAGCCTAAGCATAAATCTCATTAAAATCAAGCACGTGCTTAAGGCCCTAAAATAGGCTCTCCTGGCAACAGACATCTGTAACTAGTTAGAAACATTTAACCATCCATAACTATCTTTCTGCACTGTGCTCCTGCTTCTATTGCTGCATTATCAATCTTCATTCCTGTCTCTTTGTGGCTGGACAGGAATTGCTTTGGTTCTTGAAAAACTCAAATTTATTCCTATCCCCTTCTCTTCCTCCTTTCTGTGCATATAGAAATCTTTCCTTTCTATCAGCAAGCCTCATTGAAAAGCAAACCAAACACACGTCTGTGTGTCACAGTGACTTTGAGCCCTCTTTCCTCTGTCTTTTGTAACTTTTTACCCTAGAAATTCCACGTGCCCCCTGTGGGAAATGTGGATAGTGCATGATTTTCACCTTTTCACTTTCAGGTTATTCAGCAAGATATTCTGTGGATCCCATTAATGGCTTCAACTTCCAAAGTATAAGCTTTCAAACCATGACAAGCTTTTGAAAATACTTGTCTGCAATAGTTTTTTTAACCTCTTTTTTTCCTGGATTTCTTCCTATTGTAATCAGACATATTAAACCCCCTCCAGTGATATTTTCTCCTCACCAGATTTTTTCTATAAGGCTTCAAGCTCTGATTTCTTTCCAGCTCTCTCTCTCACTCTTTTTTTTTTTTTTGAAGGTTCTCTAGATATCTCAATAAACTCTATTCCATACCCAGTATCTCATGTCTATCTCCAAAGGGCATTACTAACAACAATAACTCAGGTTTGCTTTAGTCTGTATGAATTGTCTAAAATCTATTTACACTAAAGCTACTGATGAATTTCCAACAACATCTTCTATTTGAATCCTTCCCTCCTATTCATAGAATGCTTTGGGTTGGAAGGGACCTTTAGAGGTCATCTAGTCCAACCCCCCTGCAGTGAGCAGGGACATCTTCAACTAGGATCAGGTTGCTCAGAGCCCCGTCCAACCTGACCTGGAATGTTTCTAGGGATGGGGCCTCCACTACCTCTCTGGGCAACCTGTTCCAGTGCTTCACCACCCTCATTGTAAAAAATTTCTTCTTTATATCTAGTCTAGATCTATCCTCTTTTAGTTTAAAACCATTACCCCTTGTCCTGTCACAACAGGCCTTGCTAAAAAGACTGTCCCCATCTTTCCTATAGGCCCTCTTTAAGTACTGAAAGGCCGCAATAAGGTCCCCCTGCAGCCTTCTCTTCTCCAGGCTGAACAACCCCAACTCTCTCAGCCTGTCCTCGTAGGAGAGGTGCTCCAGCCCTCGGATCATTTTTGTGGCCCTCTTCTGGACACGCTCCAACAGCTCCATGTCCTTCTAGTGCTGAGGGCTCCAGAGCTGGACGCAGTCTCCAGGTGAGGTCTCACCAGAGCAGAGTAGAGGGGCAGAATCACCTCCCTCGACCTGCTGGCCACGCTTCTTTTGATGCAGCCCAGGATACGGTTGGCCTTCTGGGCTGCAAGCGCACACTGCTGGCTCATGTCCAGCTTTTCATCCACCAGTACCCCCAAGTCCTTCTCCGCAGGGCTGCTCTCAATCCCCTCATCTCCCAGCCTGTATTGATATCGGGGGTTGCCCCGACCCAGGTGCAGGACCTTGCACTTGGCCTTGTTGAACCTCATGAGGTTTGCACAGGCCCACCTCTCCAGCCTGTCCAGGTCCCTTTGGATGACATCCCGTCCCTCAGGCGTGTCAACTGCACCACTCAGCTTGGTGTCATCTGCAAACTTGCTGAGGGTGCACTCGATCTCGCTGTCTATGTCATTGATGAAAATATTAAACAGCACTGGTCCCAGTACGGACCCCTGAGGAACACCACTTGTTACCAGTCTCCATTTGGACATCGAGCCGTTGACCACTACCCTCTGGATGCGACCATCCAACCAGTTCCTTATCCACCGAACAGTCCACCCATCAAATCCATATCTCTCCAATTTAGAGAGAAGGATGTTGTGGGGGACCGTGTCGAAGGCTTTTTGGAAGTCCAGATAGATGACATCCATTGCTTTTCCCTTGTCCACTGATGCAGTTACTCCATCATAGAAAGCCACCAGGTTAGTCGGGCAGGACTTGCCCTTGGTGAAGCTATGCTGGCCATCTCGAATCACCTCCCTGTCCTCCATGTGCTTTAGCATTGCTTCTAGGAGGATCTGTTCCATGATCTTCCCAGGCACAGAGGTGAGGCTGACAGGTCAGTTATTTCCAGGATCTTCCTTTCTACCCTTTTTAAAAATGGGCACAATGTTTCCCTTCTTCCAGTCATGGGGGACTTCACCTGACTGCCATGACTTTTCAAATATTATTCTATCACTATCCACAACCGATCTTACATTAACGGCACATTTGAATTTCAGGGCAGACATTGTTAACCAGGGGACATGTTTTGGTGAGTTTTACAAGATGACTGATGAGTTCGATTTCATGACGAACAGGATCAGGGTGCAGAAGGTGGAGCCAGAGGTTGGATCTGAAGCCAGCAGCTCAGCACCATTGATTTGATTGCAAGCCAGAAGAAAGTTTCCCTTCTTTGACTTCTAGGAGCTTCCACCTTGGCCCTTAATGCACAGATGGCGAGATGGCGTGATGTGAGTACAAGATGTTTGTGTTAATGCAGGTGTAATAAGACTATTCACTCAAATGTTTAAGACAGAAGGAAGCATGCAGTCCTAACACAGGACTTTGTTTAGTAATTTTTTTTTAATCACTTAGGTTCAGATCCTTGAAAGTATTTAGCATCCTAATTTTCAATTAAAATCAGGAAAATTGCTCCATGAAATGAATGGCTGTTACATGTGTAAATACCATTTATTTCTGGACCTTTGGTCTTTTGGCAGCCTTTTTACTGGCCTCCAGAGAGGTCAGTGAAACTAATGAAAAAATTAACATCAACCATTTTGAGTCAGGGCTGAAATGGAGAACCTCAGATTTCCCGTTTGCATGGTATTAGAAGTGAGTTCCTTTCATCTAAATATAGTTCTCCCGCCACCATCTTCATATGTAAAATTCAGAAGCTTAACTCCACCACTGGTATCAGTGAGATGCTTTTCCCAAGCCACTTTCAGAAAAAGCCATCAGAAATTGTTGCTAAATGTCATTTTCAGTATCAGCATTGCAGCTTCTGTCCACTGCAGATTAAAAGTCTCTTCCAAGCACCACTTTGAATTAAGTAAATCACAGTAGCTCTCCAGCTACCCCATAATCTCTACTGGAACACTTTCCTGGCATATTTAGACTACAAACGTATTTCTATCAGCACCATGGAAGTCAGGAGACTGTGAAACCTCTTTGCTACAACAAGGCTCTAGAGGAGAATGAAATCTTTTAATTTTTAGCAATCCCTTTACAGAGTACAGTATTACAGTGGCAGGGATCTTTTCCTTTTAGTGCTAGGCAAATCCAAGTTGGTAATAAAACAAACTTTTATTCTTTGTATTATATGTTTGCTATTATTCAGTTTTATTTAAAAATCTCTTCTCTGTGGAATATGTTGTTCAAAATGCCTGAAGTAATAATTATTACAATTAATACCATTACGGTATTTCAGTTTATATATTAATGAAGAGAGAATTAGTGATAATTATCCATATGTATTAAATATTAGAAACCAGGAAGCATTTAAGCTGAATTTAGCATGTTTCATTGGTTAATATCTACTGGGATTTTTTTTCATTTACGGCTGTGTAAAACAATATATATTGCCTCCTTAGTACCTTTATTGCACAGAGTTTGGTGATGCAAATGCTCTGTTTAAAGTACAAAGTAGGCACTGCTGTGAGGACATACACGTGAACACAAAAGATCAAGTGTTATAGCCAGGATTCATGCCCCCAGCTTCAGGCAGTCACTGTTACCGTTCTATATCGTAAATATATAGAGAGAAGCAACTCATGAAAGATTCATGCCTTTGGCAGCCTAAGTCACCCTTTGCAGGTGACTAGCTTGTGCCATGGGGCAGTTTTATACAGATCTTTAATCATTTAAGCCCATAACCTAACAGGCTTTTAAGCCCCTACTTTCCGTTGCAATAAATTTAACAAGGACACCTTGGTTAGTCTGCCAGTGCCTAGCGAGACTTTCAAAAGCAACTAGGTACCTAGGGTAGGATTCAACCCATCTAACTTCAGATGTCTCCAATGTAAATATCTATAGCTGAGCTGGGCATACAGATTCTGATTACAGCAAATGGACAAAAATAATCAACAAACTCAGTGAAGATTACAGTGCGATTCCTACATCAGATGTAGATGTTTGCTCTAGACACCTACAGCAGGGACACTGAAAGTCAGCAGAGCTGAACCCATACCTTAGTTTGAATCAAAGTTCACATAGAATTTACCTTCCATTTAGCCAATACTCTGCTAGGCATCTGAATACCGTCAAGGAATCAGTCCTTGCAAGCCAGTTATATTCCCAGTGGAAAACCTCATCAGTTTCAATGGGAGTTGGGTCAGAAGTAGTTCACACTAAGTAGTTGTAAGTATCAATCACTCTGTATGGTTATGTCCAAAGTAAGCCTGGTCATACAAGCATGCAGAGAGGCAATGTCCGAGGCAAAATTAAACTGCATTTGCTTCTCAGCCTTCTCAAATGTGAGACAATATAGTAAAGCCTGATTTGATCTCACTCCTGCTTCTAGACAGGAGTGACTTTATGGCTACCTAGCAGCATTCTCATTAATGCAGGGCAGAGTTTCTATGTATCACTTGTCTTCTGCATCAATTTTTCATTTGCAGTTTATTCACAGAACTCTTTACCTGTGCCCTTGAAGAGTCATCTTCTTCAAATGACTGAACTGATTGCATTACACAAAGTACACCAGTAAAATATTTTGGGGAAGTGAAACAACATTTTACTCTTTTCAAACTATTCCTGATATTCATACTGCCAGATCCATCACCGGGTAGGAATGCAGCATGCTAGCAGCATGATTATGGCATTGGGTATCCCTTTGAAAAATTCTGCATTACGAAACGTGATGAGATTGGTTAATTGTGGACAAAATCAGCCTAGAAATAAAGTGCCCATTTTTTACTAGAAGTTAATTAACTAATTTATTAAGTTAATTAACTAATATATTGGGTATATTATATGTTCTTTATCATTCAAATTCTTTATAATAAAATTGTCTGTCTTTCTCAAAGATGCGAAGTGCCTTGATCAGAAGTTGCAATCTTGGTGTATCTATTGCTTGGTGAAATTATGTCTTGCATTACAAGAAGTCAGGATGTCTGACCACTGTGGTCCTTTCTGCCCTTAACATCTGAAGCTTTTTCTCATTTTGACCTTGAACCAAAGCCCAACGATTTTAGTGGGAAACTTTCCTTTGGTTTCAAAGGACACCTCCCTGCAAACTGGCTATAATGTGCAAATTCACTTTTCAGGACTCCTGATAACTGGGACAGAAAAATAGGGTTCTTTTTACCCTTCAAAATGGGATTTGCTTAGTGAAACAGAAGCCTTCTATCTGCATAGGCATGAATTTTACACAGACAGCTTTCAGGATTGCTGCCTGTTACACTGAGTAATACAGTACTATGTAGGTTGTTCAGTGGAAAATGTGCAAAAAGTTAAAATTAATGTCACAGCAGGAAAATTCATTTCTGGATATTATTTTAGTGTTGTACCCTTTAAGTTAAATGAGAAGGGGTGTATTGTATATAATCATGTATGACAACCAATTTCCTGCCATCTTGAGCCCAGAAGACATCTTACTGAAGATCTGAAGACTGGCTTAGAAAAGCAAGGAGAAAATGGCCTTTAAATTGCTTTGGGCTTATTTTCTTGGGGAGGAAACATATAATGTAGTTAATTATGATTGTTTTGCATTATGTTACTCATTAATAAATAACACTTTCCCATGCTCAGATGCCCACCTTGCTGAGAAAAGTATGTATTCTATTTACATCTAAATTATAGTGTTGAAACATTTAAGGGGGCTGTATATGGCATTCCTCAAATTTTAGTTATCATGTGACCTCCCTAGAATTCTCAGGTTGGTACATTCAAAATTAATGAGATACTCGCTCTCTATTAGGAAGTTATTTAAGAATATGCATTTAATTATTGTGAATTATTACAGGAATTAATCTAATCTGACCTTTTTATGAATACAAGTTAACTAAATGGTGTCTGTTTTACCCCAGCATAAGGTCCCCAAACAGGATATTTTTGATGGACATTGTTCTGCTAAGGACAGCGAGTCAAACCACACACAGAAAGGGCCAAAATTTCAAACACCAGTCCTCTGTTTTGGGGAGCACCATCCATGCATACATTTGTGCCTTTGGACCTGAGTTGAGAGTAGTAGACAACAGGCACAAGTGCACAGGCTTATGCTTTTTATTAATTTTGTGGGCACAGCAGGTGCCCAAATGGACATGTTCAAATGTAACCCTTGCAAGTGCTGAAAAACATGTGTGGTTTCACTGGGTACCCTTCCGAGTTCCCACAGGTAGTTTTCTGTTTTCTCTGAATAGAAATGGCCAGTTTCAGCTTGCACACAATCAAATGGAGTTATACTGTGGGAGCACTCTCATTAATTTTAATGAAATTAGTTTCTGAGTAAGGTGTTATTCCATGAGAATAAAGGTGACCAAGACATTGGTCAAAGACTGGTCCAAAGACATTGCTGTAGGCTGCTCCACTGTATCACTCCATATTAGATTTTCTAACTTTTATGACCTGGGTTTGGGTGTCTTTTTTTTTTTTAATTTTATTTTAGAAGCTTTTCTCATGNTTTTATTGTAGAAGCTTTTCTCATGCAATAGCATCAGAGGGAATATTTTTACTTTCTCTGGAGATTCAAAGGAATTGGATTTCTAGATCTTCCATCAGTTCTTAGTGGGACAGAGATAATGCTTGCATTTTACTGTCAGCCCTAGGACAGACAATATTTAGGGCATGCAATGTTTTAATTTCATCTCTTTTGGCCTGCTTTTGCTCCTACTGCCATTCATGACAATGATGCTCTTTGTCTCCGTGAAAGCCAGATCTGGCCCCCATCTCTGAGAGGATTCCAAAGTACATATAGAATACAAAGATATGTTGATAAAAATAAAACATTAATTTGTTGTGAGGTTTTGGTTTTTTTTTTTAATTGACATCTGATGAGACTTTATATCCAAAGATTAAATGGCTTTGCTGCTGACCAAGGGGAATATCTTGAAACTACACATCAAAGCTAATGTAATTTCTGTGTTCTACTAACATTGTTCTTTAACTGCTAAGACCCTGCACAAGTACCTGACTAGAATGGGGGTGATCCCATAAAGTTCTCTGTGACATCACTCTTTAGATCACAGGCAATGGCTACCTGACCACAGGCACTGCCTGGACAATTCTAATAATAGAACAAGATTTGATCCTCAGCCAAAGAAACACCAACAGGTAAGTCTTGCATGTGATTTTTGGAGGCCAAGCCATCTTCAGCCTGAGTAGTTCTGCAAAACTGTGCCCCTAAAGGCAGGGAGCCAATAGTGTTGTAATCAAGAAACTTGAAGGGACACAGAAATTTAAATAAAGCCACATTAGATGATGCCTAAGCAGATACATTTCACTACTTAAATATAATCTAATATACTGCTAGTCCTATATCTGTTGTCAAATTACCACATGTGTTTGCTTCTCGGGTATCCTTTCCGTACTGTCTGCATGGAACGTTGCCACTTTACATACACTTATCCCCCGGATTTACTTCTTCTGTTACTAAATTCAAACCAGCTCTACTTCTGGTCTTCAAGTAATAGGGTCATAGTATAAGCAAAATGAATGCAGGCAAGATACAAGCGCGTCTCACATATCACCCATAAGCATATCTTACATGCAACTGTACAAATCAGATTTGTCACTCCAAGCCCCTCCCCTCTGAACACAACTGTAGCACTGGTTAAATGACAACTCCAGAAGTGACAACAACCTGGAAGTACAAGGGTCCTTACCCACAAAACACTGAGGAATTATGGCAATGTCATCATGAACAGATAATAGAGAATTAATTTGCAGTGAATTATAAGGGGCCTAAATAATTTGGGTTTTAACAGTCCTCTTACCTGTCTTTTTGACTGCATTCAAGGCTGCCAGTGTGTTGCCTTGGCAGACAAACGTACCAAGAATTACAATAATCCAATCTGCAGAGGTCATGAGAACATGAATCTAATGAATCTGGGCTAATAATTACAGCTCATTTAATTACCTCTGAGATAAAGCAGGAGCTGTAATTTTTTTTATAATTGATGTTGCTGACATCTTTGTACCTTTTAAGTGTATTAGTTGTAAAATCTGCCATGTTAATGTTGAAGTTGATAAAAATGTCACAAAGTAAAGCAAAGATAATGGAACAAGAGAGTCTCTAAATGTCAAATAAGTAAAAAGGTATTGATAGATAGATACTTTACTGCCTTTATGCTGCACATGAGCTCTGCAATAAATGTACAACATGTGTGAGGAAGTGAATCAGGAGCTTCTGGCTGAAATACTGTCAAGGTTTTGTTTGGTCAGATTTTCTCAATGTAATTCTCATTTTTTATACTCACCTTAGGCCATTATCATGAAAGCAGATGCATTAGACTAGACACTTGATGGAGGAATCCATGTTATTATACAGACATCCATGTTAAAATATTGAAGAGCTTCAGGCCCCAAACCTGGTAAATTTGTAATTACATGGCAACTATATTCAGGTAAATTGCCTTATTGAAGTTTTGCATCTGCCACACTGGGAATTTGGAAAATAGTCCCTTTAACAATTGAAAAAAAAATCCAGCTCAATAATGCTCTTTTTTCATACAGATCATTGATCATTCTTTCTCCCTGGACTGATCCTGCACCTCTGCAGTCAATGAGAGTTTTACAATCAATGAGAGTTTAACTTCATCAGGAATAGGAGCAGGTCCTCTGTGCCTAATGGACCTTGAAATTAACACAACTTCTTTATATTTTTGCATTTGCTCCAGTACTCTCAGTGCAAGTGCAGATTTCAAAGAGGTGTTTCCAGCCAGCTCACTCTCCCCCTACTGGACCTTGAACAGCAGAGGACAAACGGAATTGAAGGTTGGTCCCACATGGACAGGAGTTTGTTAGGCATGCTTGGTTGGCTGGTTTTTGAAAGTCGTGTTTGCCTTTGTCAATAATTTATTATCCCTTCCTTCCTCACATCTCAGGCAATATCTTGACAGTCAGAGATATAGCCCGTAGTCCAAAGGACACTCTGGGATAGTCTTGCAGAGCTCAGCTCTCAGTGCAGTGGCACCTCTGACAGTGGGCTGAGCAGTCAGATGTTTTTTCTCCCAGCACGTGGCGTTGAGATTACCAAGAAAAAGCAGCTCAGAGAGCACCACCCCTCTTCCTGCACCACGGCCCAGGTCTTCTCCCCATAACAGGGCTGTCCAGACACCAGGGAAGAAGGGGAGGTTTGTGGGAGAGACATAAGATCAAGGTCTAATACAGATACCCTGCTAAAGCTGTATAGGTCTTTTCATCTGCAGAATGAGAGCAATAATGTGTACTTTTTCTGCCTTAATTTAGGTTAAAAATTCTTTGCAATTATCTCTGCCTGCGTTAGTTTACCACCCAGTGCTAC
The DNA here is from genome assembly GCA_013401315.1 of Balaeniceps rex. Classification (NCBI taxonomy): domain Eukaryota; kingdom Metazoa; phylum Chordata; class Aves; order Pelecaniformes; family Balaenicipitidae; genus Balaeniceps; species Balaeniceps rex. Next base: position 42,933 of record VYZW01006737.1, read on the forward strand.
TAGATTTCTTGATGACTATTCTAACTGTATCAGTCATGACCTGTTATAAAAACAACAAATTATGCATATTTATTATTTGCAGCATCATTTGACAGATAATAGCTGAAGTGAATCATCCTGCTGCCCTTTTAAACAAAACACAAAAGTATACACACACACACACTACCCTGTATAAAAATACTCACTCAAAACCAGACCTGACCATATTTTTCATTAGTGGAACATAAAAAATATCTTTTTTCTTTGTGAAACCATTTTAAAACCACAGCAGAAGTTTATAATTTTTACTTAAATCATAGTAGTTTATTGTTTTCCTGACATTTTTTGGAATTCTATTCATTGTGCAAATTTAATTCATTTATGCATACATAAGAGAAAAGACAAAGTTTCTCTCTACGGTCCAACATGCAGCTGATAGTCATTCAGGCTTTTGTTATTTCACACAAGATGTAGCTGCAAAACTCCCTTTATCTCAACAAAAGAAGAAGAATATTGATTCAGAAATGTAACGTGGACATGTAACAGTGAAAACTGAGCAAACAGGGCTCTGGTGTCACCTACAAAAAAAAACCCTTTTGGAAACCACAGCAGTTCAAGAGGGAAGAAGTAATAAACTGTTTTCCTTCTGCTTCTTTGATCTTGGATTATACCAATGACAACAACCAGTCATAGGAAAAGAGAAACAAGGTCATCCCTAAGGGACACAGCATAAAAAGTGAGAGGATTATGCACTTTCACCCCTCTTAGCAGGCTGTTGTGACACAGCAGTTTTAAAAACTCTATAATAATAATAGAAAGAAACCATACAGACTCCTCACCTACTTTAATAATCTCATATAATTGATCTAAGAAGTGACATTTAAAGTGTTATTTAGATACTGCAGCTAGCTAGGTGCAATCTAACACTTCAAAATATTCTTTTTTATTTTAGTGTACTGATGAACTGGAGTTGCTTGTAAGTTTGGTTATGGTGACATGATTTTGAAAAAGTAGAGGACTCATGGGTCCCGTAAGACCTTGAACCAAAACAGCAATAAAGTTTGTAGCTCCTACATGACATCATAATTACATTTGTTTTTCTTTTTTAGAGTTTGCCATGTATCAGCTGTCTTTAAACTCCTTGGAACAGATCTTCTGTTTACTACTAATTTAAGACCTTCTTAAGCAGAAGAAAAAGGCCTACGAAACAAACACAGAAACAAACCTCCTCTATGTGAAGGGTCATAATTGAACACTCCAGCCCATTCAAATATCTCAGCCACTTCAAATTGCACTGATAGCCAGACAAGGGAATTTTTCTTCCTCCAAAACTTAGGAGCATCTTCATAACTTTTCTTAGAACAGGAAGAAAGTCAAATTAGTGCAAGTCAAGAAAGCAGATGACTAGGGAGAGGGGAGGAAATAATACAGAGGCTGAAGGTATTAGTAACAAGGTGGGGATACTGATACTGCCGGTCTCTCAAGCCCAGTCCCACCTACCGTCTATACTGTTCACCTGCAGGCACAGACTTAAGTTGTTCTCCACAGCGTACCTAAGAGGAAAAGTTAATAGAGCTCTTGTAACTGCAAATTCAGCTTCTCCAGCCAGAAAGGCTGGAGCTAAACACCTTCCAGGACTGTCCACCAGCAGAGAGCTCAGATAGAATTCTTGCTGATTTTTCACATGACTTTTATCTCACCTAGCTCAGTGTAGACACCACCTGAGCTAACCCCCTAGTTCATGGAAAGAAACAGGTGCTTTACAGGCAGGAGTCATGTGACCTAGTTTACATGACTAATTTAAGATCAAATTAATTGTATGCTAGAAACATGTTGTTCTGTACATTGGCTTTAGAGAGAAACCTTTAGAAGAGCTGCTAGCTTTGGTGTTGACATCTGCACTGCGGATGTCTACATTTGGTCAAATGAATCCATCCACGGTATACACCTGAATCCAAGGCACAGCTTGGCTTCTGGACACCTATGAAGACAGAAAATTCGTGGTCCAGTATGTTTAACAAGCTCTCTCAGTCTGCTCTGCAGTTAGGTTTATGTGTCCCATGATGCAGAAATATCTAAATATCTAGCTAAGAGATATTTAAGCTTATAATTAATAGAAGTATAAAACTTATGTGCAAAATGTCATGTTGATTACCAGTTTTGCAAGTAGTAGGAGAATGGTTGTGTCGTGTCCAGCAATTGAGCTATTGAGGTGGGTAGAGGACACAAGCAAGGAGGTCAGGAATAGACAAAGGCTTGGAGACAGGCACCAAATGGGGAGAAATGCACCCAAATCCTGCCAGCTGCCTCAATCTGGAAGGAGCTGGTACCAAACTGTTGCTCTGTAATACAAGCATTTTACCTCTGCCTTGCACTTCACCAGCATTGGGAAGTGTGAAGGAGGTTCACAACACATTTGTCAAAAAGCTTTTCTATTTGTAATTTCCACAGTTGTTATCTTGATTTCATACGCCAAGACGAGGGTTGTCTTCTTTATCTTATTTATCATTTTGGACACCTATCACACCTGTTTTTTGCTTTTAGCCTAGCAAAAAGTTCATCTTATTCTAAGCCAGATATCTAAACCAGACAGATCACCTCAGTCCATTTTCCTTCAGCTAGTATAGAGACAAGAATTGTACCTCAGATTTTAAGGTCTGTTTTGTAGATATATAAAAAGAAGTGAGATGAAGACCAATGAATTTGAATCCTGATTTTTTTCAGTACCAAAATAAAGTCTTTCTTAGCTTCAGCAATTTTAAATGGTTAACTTTCTTCAAAGGCAAAATTGTTGCACGAAGTGATACATAACCATTCTATCTTTACTCCTGTATCTTGCTATCTACAAATGCTTGGAGATAAGTATGTGCATGTTTTACTGGAGAGGAATGCTTCCCTGAATCATGGCCTTAACAATTACACAGTAAAGAGACCTGACAATGAGGAGCACTTTGCCCTTCATTGAAAATAAGCCACCACTGGAATGGAAGAGACAGTTATCCAGCCGTATATAGCACTATTATCCAATAGTTCATGGTTGAAGGTGCATAACTTCTTACTCAGATGAAATTCTCAGAGGCAATTTGAGGTAAACAAAATATAGTTTTCTGATGCAGAATTTAACAGCTGTCTTTGCTTAGCATTTTGATTTGCTTTTCTTTCTCTCCTAAAGTGAACAAAATGTGTTGAAAATCTACATATTAGTGCCACAGAAATGTATTTTTCTTGCCATCCCATATCCTGTTTCCTTCTTTCCCAAGTTTGCTGTTCTCAGCTTCCCAAGTACAGCAATCCCCCAGCTGCATCTGATAATTCTCATCTCAACAACAAAAAAGAAAAAAGAAAAACCCTCTGCAAAAATAATATACTCATTTTCATGCCAAATTTAAAAGAAAAATAAGTAAATGAACAGCTGGACTACAGTAAATGATTTTTTACTAGTTTAAGGGAATTTTATATACAATCTTCTCTAAGTATTTCCTGCACACCTGCAGCAACCCCTTTTTCCTCCATCTCCTATTCCATTCTGACTGAGGATGATGATAACGTGGGATCCTGAATCATCAGTCAATCTGGAAAAAATCATACGTTACAAGAAGCACAGTTAATTCTACTTTTTGATTTGGTGCCTTCCTCTTCTTCCCTTTTCTATGATAAAAAAACAAGGCTCCAGTGAATCTTTCTATCAAAATAATGAAAAATTTTGCCATGGGGAAATGGTTTCTTTTTCAAGAGTACTACAAAACAAACCTTCAATGTAAATTGGGTTCTTTTCATTTATTTTATTGGAACTCAGGAAGTTCTTTCCTATATAAGAGCTGGGGGCAAGGAGAGGAGATGCCTGATTAGTGGAAGTGTATCCATTAGTGGAAGCGTACCCATCCAGTGTATCCATCCAAGAAGCATTTCTCAAATGTTCCCTGCTCCTCGCCCCCCCCAAAAAAAAATCCATGAATGACATTATTTCAGCATTTGCATAACTGTGCACAGCTTGGTGCTCTCACTAAGAGCTGTGAAATACATTCTAGATATTTCTACAGCCCCTGTTGTATTACAACACAGAACCCACCATTTTTCTCCCCCAGTAAACCTAGAAATAAACATTGAGCTTGCTTAGGCTCCAATCATTTAAATATTTTAAAATATAAAAATGGGATTAAGTGCATTTTGGAATTATGCAAAACAATAGTAGACCTTTAAAGGAAAAGTGCTCTAAATTCTGATATTAAGATAACAATGTATTATAAAAAGCAGATTATTAGATTATTTTAAAAAATAAAAAATCTTTATTCATCTAAAAATTATTGACAGAATCAATTACCACAAACCATGGGCACTACGTACTTCAGGAGATAATAAATTTTGGTATTCACTGAAAATAAAGCTGATACAACCTATACTTTTTATTTTTTTCTCCTACACTGTCACAATATTACTTGATGAGTATTGTTACTTCTGTTGATTGTTAAATTTCTCAAACAATGAGACTGGCATATCAGCTCCCCTAATTGAACAATTTATCAAGAGTGTTTGCCTTTTAGAATTAATATTCTAAAGGAGAGACAAAAAACAGAGTTGGTAAAAACTACTTACATTGTAGGACACAAATAATACTAGTTTTCAATGAACAAACTGGAACCAATGGAGGTGTACTTATGTCGTGGTTTAGCCCCAGTTGGCAGCTAAACACCACGCAGCCGCTCGCTCACCCTCCCCCTCGCCGGTG
>VYZW01006741.1:15299-30617 GCA_013401315.1 Balaeniceps rex
TGGGCATTAAAAATCAATAGTCCCTGTTGCCGCCTTTTTGAGTGTTCGGCCTTTGCACTTCCCCTTCGCGCTTTTGAGGGTTTGTTGGGGGTTTTGTGGCCACAAAGAACGGGCATATCTTTTGTTTCTCTATGTCTGATATCTTTTCTTGGGTGTTGGGTTTTTTTTGGGGGGGTGGGGGGGCGGTGTTGTTAAGCGAGTGCTGAGATTTCCCGTGTTGGAAGTGGGCTGGAGAGCCGGACGAAGCACTGAGGGCTGTAAGGCTCGCACTGTCGCTCTGAAAGGTGGTGAGGAAGTACATAAACACTTTCTAGTTAAAAACGCCCCTTTATGTATGTTTATGTTGATATGAGCACTTTGCGTGGGGATATGGTAAATAAAACCAACTGATTAGCATGTTACGCTTTTACTTTAGGGCAAGTATTCCTCTCAAATTTGTACATTGCCTGTGAATGCCAGAGAGGGAAGAGTGAGGCTTACCTGCATAGGGTACAAGATGTTTGACACCAGATTCTTTTGAAGATGTTCCGGAGACTAATTGTGCTTTGCAAGTGTTAATCTTCTAATTAATTATCATACAAGGAAACAAAAATACAACACTTAAAAACTTTGAGGCTGTTTTCTGAAGACAATTGTATTAGATAAGTGTTTTTAAGTTTCGCTTTTCTCAATATCAGCAAGTGTGTGTTCTTCAGCAGTTCCCTTTGTAAAGATTTTTTAAAAATGGTTTGCCCTTTTTCTGGATTTTTTTCCCCTAATTGTTCTGATTTTTGGCTTTTAATAAAATAGGAGTCAGGAAAAACAGTAGAAAAAGTTGCAGAGTGTTTCAGTGTTCCTTTTATTTATGTTGTCATTTATAGGTATTTTTTACTGCAGGTATCTTCCTGTTCATTTAAAATGTGTCAAGTTACTCCTCTGGGCACACATACAACAATAAAATCATATCAATAATGTCTTCCTCAAAGGTCATTCTTCCTCTATAGCTTTAAAATATGAATTGGCAGGTACTTGCCTTAAGTGGGTTGGAAGTTCCTCATTTCACTGGATGCTCTGTAAATTACTCTCTTCCCTGTGTTGTTTTAAATGTTGGTTTAAAACTCTTCTCTGGCAGCTCTCCTTATCCTTTTTTGTTTGGAGCTCAGCTTGCGTAAGATTAGGTTGGTAGTGGCTGCTCATTCTTTTGCTATCTCTTGTTTGGTTGTGGATAAAGCAGAGGATCTGACATTTTTTCTGAACTTGTTAAATCTTTGGTTCTTTTTCTCAGTTGTTTTGTTTTCATTGTTGCTATGTCATTCTCTTCGTGTTCCATGCACTGCCAAGAGCTATGATCTGTGAGTTGCACTCGGTAGCTGTCTGGGGCTTAGTCATGTTGTCTTGCAGTTCATCTGAGTGCAGAGCCTGCAGGAGCGAGCAGCTTGGTTCCCTGTATCCCTGTGTATGTGTGTTGTGTTATTAAGAGAAAGTGAGTGGTTTTCAAACAGCCTTTTTTCATTGTCTATGCTGTACGGTAAGTACAGATATTCTGGGAATTACAGTCCTCGGAGGGTCGTATGAATGTATGTTGGAAGCAAGCCAGCTGGGAGAAGCAGGTGAAAGAGATGCCTATGGCTTCACTATCAAGGGTGTTAAAGATGGGTCAAGCTTTTGCATGCTATGCTATGAAAGGAGTAGAAGACGCAGCATTGCTTTTGTGGTTTCAAGCATGCAGAGTGAAAGGACCATTTGGTAGTAGACGGCTGAGAGGTAAGACAGAGAGAGGAGGAGCAAAGAGCTGCCATGTGTTTGAAGTTCGAGACACGTGCTTGTTAGCAGTGGAGAACTAAGTCCTTATTTGCCCACTGGATCTATGGGGTGCATAAGGATAAAAGGCTCTTGAAAGGGTGGTGGCTGAAGGCACTGGCCACCTGGAATATGATGCAGGCCAGCAGCAGTATGTTAATGTACCCACCCAGGGGGACATGTGAGAGGGTATTCCTGCTGCCCAACTTCAGGCTCTCTAACAGCCTAAATTAAGAAACTAGTCTGCTATGTATAGGTTCATTGAGAGACCACAAGGTGATTCAAAGCAGAAACCTAAGTCAGATACTTTGATTCTCAGTAGGAAAGAGCATCTTTCTGCCTGGGCTATTGTCCTGGTTTCAGCTGAGTTAGAGTTACTTTTCTTCCTAGTTACTTTTCTTCCTAGCTGGCATAGTGCTGTGTTTTGGATTTAGTAGGAGAAGAATGCTGATAACACACTGATGGTTTAGTTGTTGCTAAGTAATGCTTAGGCTAGTCAAGGACTTTCTTTTTCAGCTTCCCATGCTCTGCCAGGTGCACAAGAAGTTGGGAGGGGGCACAGCCCAAGATAGTTGATCCAAATCGACCAAAGGGCTATTCCATACCATATGACGTCATGCTCAGTATATAAACCGAGGGGAGTTGGCTGGGGGGCAGCGGTCGCTGCTCGGGGACTGGCTAGGTGTCGGTCGGCGGGTGGTGAGCGGTTGCATCACTTGTTTTCTTTTCCCTGGGTTTTNATGTAAGGTGCATAGGTAAGTTTGATGTCTAATTAAGGCCCCCAAGTTATGTATATACAATTAAAATGCCTCCACAGGTCTCTCTTACTCATAAGCTCTCTGACTAAATATTTATTTTACTTGTTATTATACTAAAGTACATGACAGTTTGGATCTGCTACTTGTGTTTTAATCACTGTATGAAAACACTACAGAATGGAGGGAAATGAGATAAATCTGAGGTGACAAATTTTGAGAATTCCACATTACGTGAGACTGATCTTCAACCTAGTTAAGGTACTAACCAGTCATGTAATGATGTCTGGATGACTGCTGTAAGGATTTGGTAAAATCCTGTAATGAAAATCAAGGCATGAAGGTGGCTGTGAGTCAGGATATGATAAAGGAATCAAGACAGTGTGAAAGAAGCCTTGTTTTGAACTCTTAAATCCCTTTGTAAGGTAAGGATTTCAGATCTGAGCATTTTACTGAAATGCAAAATCATGCGACTTCTTGAAAAGCCCAGCTGCTTGGTAGACAGTGAAAAAACAGAGATACAAGAGATTAAAATTAAACTAACAGTTACATTTGTCCATTGCAGTATTTTCCTATCTTAACTGCTGTTGGTTTTGTTGGGTGGTTTGGTTTTTTGGTTGTGTGGTTTTTGTTTTGGTTTGGTTTTTTTCTTTGCTGGTGACTCTCATTCCTCTGGAGTTAGAGTTGTTAGACAGCCTTGTGAATGAAACTTTATGTTGCTGCTCTGGAATGAATTCCATCCAAGAGCCATTGACAGTAGTTGAAAGCAAGAGAGATGTTTTTTGGTTTTCTTTGTTCATCAACTATTAAAATATTATTGATTTTCTGCAGTCAGTCAATGTATGTGGTTTGGAAGCTGTTTTAATTTATGTGGGGGTTTTGCCATGTTTCAAGTGACTTTTTGCCCAAATATGCTGAAACATAAGAACAATGAAGAGGTCAGATGTAGGTTTTATTTATAGCCACGTAAATAAGATAAGGTATTGCCCTCATGTATAATTTTTTAAAGGTTAATACAGTATATAGTATGCTGAGTTAAGTGATATGGTAGCAATGCTTGTAAAAGCTTAAGTCAGCTATTTCAAAAGTTGAATGTGAAGTGACTTCTTGCTAATTGTAACACAATACCTTGGCTATCCCAGCATCCTTAAACTTTCAAAGTAATCTCTTGGTGTTTTGACTGAATATGTACAATATTATGAAAAGGCAACTGTTCACAGGGATGTAGCATTCTGTGGTGTACTGTCAGGCAGCAGTTTAATGGCTGAGTTCTGACAAGGTCACGCTCTTCACAGAGTGTGCAGTGCCCCAGCAGAAAGCAGCTGGTCCCTCTACACAGGGAAGCTGAGGCTCTAAGGGCCACTAGAACCCACTGTTGTTTTGGTGCCCTACATCCATCTGTTGTGTAAAAACACCAAACAAACCAAAACCAACCAAGCAAAAATAAAACACACCACAACCCAAACAAAAAAGATAAAAGATAACTATTGTAACAACAGATGCTTTTCAGTTCCAGGACTATTTGCCTAAATACATTTTCATTAGCCCATTCTAGAAATATACAATGTCTTATGAATACTCCCCCAAGTATTGAATTATTACGTAGTCACTTGTAATAGCTGTTAAGAATATTAAAGTGGAGCAAATGGAAAATCCTTTCATGTTATTATTTTACAGTGCCCTCAAGGATGCTAGGCTCTTCAGATCTACAAAAAAAAAAATTAAAATATTTCTTTATGATTTTGGGAGTTGTTAAGCTGCAAGCCACTGTTGTGGGTAACTTTTAAAGTACATTGCAACATGTTGACCTGTTTTATCGTAGCAAACTCGGAGACAGAAAGCAAAACCAGTCACTAGTGGCACTCAGAATTCTCTTACTGATAATTTAAGTTGGTATAATAATAGATGCTTTTCCTGCCTTAGTGGGTTATTACTTAGAGAAAATTGGTGGTAATAATGGCAGTTTGTTTTTAGATTATTATCCAGTTAATTCAGCTACTTCTAACTATTTTTTTCTATGTCTACTTAGATCATGTTTTTCATGGTCACTGAGTCCTCAAGCCTACATTTTTTTTTTAATTTTGTTACTGGTTTCTAGAAATGAAAAAAGATTATTTTCACACATGAAATATGAATAGTGTAACAGTTTAACCCACTTTGCTGTCGAACTACTGTAATAAAAAAAAAAAAAAGACTGCTGTTCAAAGTTTCTGTGCACTGTAGAGATCCATCATTGCTCCAGCAGGCCATTGCAATACAACTGGTGATAATACAGTGTTCCTGCATTAGTTCTCTCTGCTGAGGATTTAAATCCTCTTTTTATCCTTGATTTGGAAAGATAAGCTAAATTTGGCTCCGTCTGTCTGTACCTGTAAATAAAATGGGCCAGGCACTGTTCTCGGGCCCTGAGGCTGGGCAGCATGGCATGACAGGGCTGGTAGGCACCGTTCTTACTAAAATTGCACCACCACCACTGCCCGCCCTCCCCCCACACCCCGAATACCTGTATCCAGGGAGTGATCCCTGACCTGTGCTAACCCTGAACCTCCCTGGGAGTTTTTGGGAAAACACCAGCTGACATGGGCCAAAACTACTAGAGAGTATACTAATAATTTTAACACCATGGATAGTCATGTGCCTAGGTCATCATGACTGTAGTAACTGTAAACAGATACAGTTGGAGTGTGTGTGTGCATATAAATATACACACATGCACACACACACTGTAATACGGAGCCTTTAATTTTTGTTAATTTTGGTTGGACTTCAAATAATGAAATTGACTTTCAGTTGGCTTCTTGAGGAGTGAACTTAAAGGGCACATTGGAAGTAAATTGGTAAGAATTTTACTGACTAAGGCTCGCAGGCTTACATTTTCAAATCTTTCACTCGCACTAGGAGGAAATCAACTTAAGTATGATATTGTTTCCCATGCAAAATACAGCAGAACAATTTGCTTGACTATGAGCAATTAGAAAACACATTATCTGTTTGCAGAATGTGTATGAAAACTAATTGTGGGGCCAGGCCTGTGTTTGTCTATACACCTTGCTAATGAGTTCGTTTGCTGTAAACTAGACAGCCCACTTCAAAACACATCTCTGCCTTAATATATTGTATTAAAAAAGCGTGTGAGCTTAATTTTGAAACAACCTAACCCTCAGGGAGCAATTTTACTTGAGGAGTTCTGTTTCTTTTCTGTTATTAATTGCATCCATCTGCCAGAGCAGGTGCAAAGGCTTTAACTAAGTTCTATCATTTTAGCACTACCTCTTGAATTTACCCCATCTGTGCGATAGCATAAAAATAATCAATGTCAATATCTTCTTTTTTTTTTTTTCCCCCCTCCTCCTCCTGCCAAGTAGTGTGATCTTAGTTCTTCCTAATCTTGGTCTGATAAAACAATAGCAGCAATATTTATCTCCAACATCCTATTTAATATCCTGCCCAAATACAACTGGGATTTCTTGTTTGACTTGAGAATTAGGAGCTTTCATTCTTTTCCATTCGAATATCTCTGCTTTCACCAGAATTTCTAAGATTTTCAAACTGTGGTAAGTGGTTGTAAAATGTGCACCTAGGGACTTTCCATTGCCATCTTTCTCTGGAGTAGGAGTTGTACTTTGACAGGAAAGAAGCCTGTGTCTATTGAACACAGTTTAGCGTAGTAAAGATTTCCTCTGTGCTTCTGCGTGTCGAGGTAACCTCAATTAGTGGAGATTTGAACTATACTACTAGCAGCTTTAATCGAAGTATTCAAATGAGACACTGTCATATAGACTTTTTTGCAGCAAGCAGCAATGTTTTCAGTTTAGTAGGATAGTGTCTTATAGTTAAACAGGGAAATCAAACAGTGCTAGGAAATCATAACTTAAGCATTGTGATTTATTTGCTTGAATTTCTTCTTCTGTGCCAGTCATTACTGTAGCTCCTGATGTTCTGTCCATCCTTCTAAAAGAAGACAACTTTTTGTGCTATAACCTGTTTGACTCCTTGACTATGAATTTGTGGTGTATCTTGTGTTTCCTGTGTGCTTCAAGTTCTAACAACATTTTGTTTGTGAGCAAAGACAGGAACCTTTTGTCTTTGGCTGGTGTAGTAAACACGTTGGATTCCCCCCGCCCCGCTTACTTACCTTCATTTAAAGTAAGTTATTTTTTCCAAACTGAAAGTAAACCGTATGTTAAGGCAAGTCACTATTTTAATGGGACTGAGTAATTTTTGACCTTTTGCATGGGTGATTTGCAAACACAGGCTGAATGCATTTGATATTTGTATTTATTTGCTGAATGCTTCAGAGCATTCAGTTATTCTCAGACTGAGTTTACAAGATTTTTGCATCAGTCACTTGTTCTACATAATGCAGTTGGTGATTGTATTTTTCTACTTCATTACAAGACTAATTTTTTTTTTAAGAGGAAAATGAAAAATAGTGAATCAGACTTCTGGGGAGAGGAATAAGTGATTTTTGCCTTTCTGAAATATTCGTTTTAATTTATTAAGCAGTCATTTTGAACAACAGTGAATACTACATTGAAATGTACTTTTTCATTATTCTATTGATTCTATTGTATGGGAGAGTATAATGCTTGTTTCTGTTAAGTTTCAGATTAAGGCATGTTGTATCAAATGAAATATAAAGAGGTCAAAGTAAAACTAATAATGAAGTGAAGCTTGAATTAACCTTTTTTGCTGAATTTTTGTCATTTTCCTGTCTAGTTTTCAATGTATCCAGTTCTACATGGATGCCCCCATTGTCTAGGCAGTCAGAAAGTGTCCAGCAGAACATTGTCACCCTTGTATCAAACAGCACAAAAGTGGCTTTAATTACTGAACATATGATTTTATTTTGAGTTTCCCCCACCTGCCCCGCAGGTCTATTTCCCAGTATTTTCATTTTGTTCAGTTACCAGTTACTTGCTGGTAAATGCAAAACCAGCTATACTGGCTTATAAGCCTGTTGTGCCGGTATTTTCCTCTCTCCTTTCTGTTATTCTTGGGTTTTTTTAAATTATCTGGTATTTTACAACTTTTCTTTAAACAGTGTAGCACTATAGGGCATAACAAAAAATGTCTTCTTATATAGTTCAGTTCTTCTCAAACTCTTACTTCATCAGAGCTGAAGATGAACAAATAATCTAAGACAATTTCTCTACCTAGCCAGGAGTCATCTGTGCTCAATGACAGCTTCACATAGGCTTTGTCCTGCTCTTGCACAAATTAGCCAGACTGTGTCCCAGTGCTCACTTTTTAAGGAATAAAGTATTCATGATTAAAGCCTTGTATCTCTGAACAGCTGTATAATTTTGGCACCAGGTGCAGTACATGATTGGTACTCAGTAGAGAGTCCATCACATTAAGTGAAAATTTGTCTTCAGTTTTTCTATGTAGATACGAATAAAATACAGTCTTCATAATATTTCCTAGGTTGTCCCTAATTTTGAAGTTTGACTTATTTTGTGCTTTTCTCTTTATGAAAGGATAGTCTAAATGCTGCAGGTTTTCGTAAGAAATATTGTTAGTATTCTTATGTCTTAGCAGCTTGGAGAGTGTGTTGTACTCCATCTTGGTAGAAGGGAATATCAGCAACTGAGTCTTTAATGTTTGATGTCATTGTCCAAGCCTACAAAGAAAGGCTGGAGGAAGTAGGGAAGTCCTATATCTTGGAAATTTTTTTGGTGTGTTTTTCTTTTACATATAGGCAATGTATCCAGAATTTTGAAAAGTAATAGCGATCTGTTTAGATGCCGATTCATGAATCCTTGAAAAAGCAGGCTGATCTTATAAAAGCAGATATTTGGTGATTTCTGAAAACTTACTGAATGTGAAGCTTTCCCTTTTTGAAGGTGCATTGAGGTGCAGAGTTGCTTGGTAATTCTAAAAACCTTGGATGCTTTAATCTGCTTGTGCCTATTTTTCTGAAGTTGTTTTGGAACAAACACTCCACTTCTGCCATAGATACATGGCTCAGGCCATTTATTTTCCATGTTCAGCATACTTACATTTTGTCAGATTAAAGGGGAATAAATTGGGTTCATTAACTCCTCAATTCTTCTGTGCTATATAAACTGGGTTTGGACTTTTTTACCTCAGTCTTCACCAGCAAGTGCTGAAGCCACATGGCACAAGTTGCAGCAGGCAAAGGCAGGGACTGGGAGAATGAAGAACCGCCCACCTTAGGAGAAGATGATGTTCGAAACCATCTAAGGAACCTGAAGTTGCACAAGTCCATGGGACTTGCTGAGATGCATCCACAGGTCCTGAGGGAGCTGGCGGATGAAGTTGCTAAGCCACTATCCATCACATTTGAGAAGTCATGGCAGTCCAGTGAAGTTCCCATTGATTGGAAAAGGAGAGACATAACCCCCATTTTTAGAAAGGGAAAAAAGGAAGACCCAGGGAACTACAGGCCAGTCAGTCTCACCTCTGTGCCCAGCAAGATCGTGGAGCAGATTCTCCTGGAAACTATGCTAAGGCACGTGGAAAATAAGGAGGTGATTAGTGACAGCCAACATGGCTTCACTAAGGGCAAATCATGCCTGACAAATTTGGTGGCCTTCTACGATGGGGTTACAGTGTTGGCAGATGAGGGAAGAGTAACTTACATCACCTACCTGGACTTGTGCAAAGCATTTGACACTGTCCCGCATGACATCCTTGTCTTTAAATTGGAGAGACATGGATTTGACGGAGGGACCACTTGGTGCATAATGAATTGGCTGGATGGTCACGCTTAAAGAATTGCAGTCAACAACTCGATGTCCAAGTAGAGACCAGTGACAAGTGGCGTTCTCAGGGGTCAGTATCGGGACCGGCACTGTTTAACATCTTTGTCAGCAACGTGGACAGTGGGATTGAGTGCACCCTCACCAAGGGTCGTCTGCTGACGACACCAAGCTGTGTGGTGCGGTCGACATGCTGGAGGGAAGGGATGCTGTCCAGAGGGACCTTGACAGGCTTGAGAGGTGGGCCTGTTGTGAACCTCATGAGGTTCAACAAGGCCAAGTGCAAAGTCATGCACATGGGTCGGGGCAATCCCAAGCACAAATACAGGCTGGTCAGAGAATGGATTGAGAGCAGCCCTGAGGTGAAGGGCTTGGGGGTGTTGGTTGATGAGAAGCTCAACAGGACCCAGCAATGTGCGCTTGCAGCCCAGAAAGCCAACCGTATCCTGTGCTGCATCAAAAGAAGCATGACTAGCAGGGCAAGGGAGGTGATTCTCCCCCTCTACTCTGCTCTCATGAGACCCCACCTGGAGTACTGCGTTCAGCTCTGGGGCCCCCAACATAAGAAGGATATGGAGCTGTTGGAGCGAGTCCAGAGGAGGGCCCCGAAGATGATCAGGGGCTGGAGCATGTCTCCCATGAAGACAGGCTGAGAGAGTTGGAGTTGTTCAGCCTGGAGAAGAGAAGGCTCCAGGGACACCTTATAGCAGCCTTCCAGTACCTGAAGGGGGCCTACAAGAAAGCTGGAGAGGGACTTTTTACAAGGGCATGTAGTGATAGGACAATGAGTAACGGCTTTAAACTGAAAGAGGGTAGATTTAGATGAGAGGGAAGGAAGAAATTCTTCACTATGAGGGTGGTGAGACACTGGAACAGGTTGCCCAGAGAAGCTGTGGATGCCCCATCCCTGGAAGTGTGCAAGGCCAGGTTGGATGGGGCTTTGAGCAACCTGGTCTAGTGGAAGGTATCCCTGCCCATGGCAGGGGCAGGAACTAGATGATCTTTAAGGTCCCTTCCAACCCAAACCATTCTATACTTCTTCTGCCTTTGGATTATTCTTTCTAACCCAAGGGCGTAACTGATAAATGACAACGTGCTCAGTTGTGCTGCTGACGTGTGAGACAGTGTTTGGGGGATTGGGTCAATGTACGCAGAGCCTCAGCAAGGCTCTCCCCATACTGTTCATGTGGATACGATGTACTTGCTCCTTAGCTTTCTGACTTCACTGTCTAGTACAGCTGAAGAGACTATCTAGGTTGCAGGGGTTGAAGTCCATATGCTGGAAGAATTGATTGAAGCTTGGCTCAGGACTTCCAAAAGAGAATTTTTAAAGGCATCTTCTGAAGGAGATGAACACTTTAAAATAGAAAAATGAATATACTCGGAGAGCTTTCTCCATTCGGTGACATAGAGAAAGCTAAGTGTAGTAATTTTGCCCCTTTTTTGTACAATCTCAACGCAGCTTCTGGAGATGTGTGGGAATTCTTACTGTCTGTCATCGTCTTCACAACCCTGTGGTCAGCTAAAGCAGTGTAATGGCAGGAGTACTTCACTTTGTACACCCTGAACAAAGGCGCATTCTGCTACTCTTAAATTCAATGAGACCTTACTCCCAAAGCTTTTCAACCCAGTTTCATAATCTTGCACAGCCTCATGGCATAATAAAGTCCACAGAGTTACCTTGGCTTAGTTCAGCTGAGTGTCTGTTCCTGTACATCTGCCGTATCTCCTACCCATGTAGAATATATATATTAACTTACTGGCACTGGGGTTATAGGTTGTTACTTTTATGGAAACCAGGCAGATCTGCACTTTTAGAAAGCAGAGCATGGCAGATACTGGGGTGTGTATGACAGAGTGCGTGCCAGTTCAAATATTTAAAAAATGTGAAACACTTTGTAAAGGGAAAAAAATTATAACATTCATCCTTTTTTTCTTTTTTTTCCCTTGGCCAAGGCTGAAAATATTCTCTTGTGAAGTTGTTTCCCTTGACTCATTGGCTTTCTGTATTTTTTCCTTCCACTTGACTAAATTATGCCAGTTGGATTTTAAATCTATCAAACATGATTACTGAGCAGTGAAGCCTATGAAGAGTGTAGTTGGTTGAGCCAAAAAGCAGAAATACAGCACGTAAACTACTCGGAAATCTCCTTAGGATAAATGGGGAAAATTTGCAGAAGTTATCATGGATGAATGCTAAACAACTAAAGTTCTGGAAGGGTACTTGGAATAAGACAGTTTGGAGAGTAAATAAAACCTTTTAAAAATCTTCAAGGAATGCAGTGATTACATAAACACCCTCATGGAAAATGTGTTCAATTCCAGGTCCTCTTGTGCTACTGTGTAAAGGCAGAACTAGCAGAAAGCTGTAATATCTTCACATGCAATTGTACCAATGACCTCTGAAGGAGGAAGAAAGGAATCAAAGAAGAGGCAAAGTAATCACAGAGAGCAGTCAGAGGGAAGATGCTATAAGCATTAAGTTGAGATTGAAATCTGTTTAAAAATACAGGCTGGTGGCTCTAGTTAAATGGCTTGGTTTCACTGACATTATCATAGAAACATCACCTTTGGATTTTATTTGAACAAAGTGCTCCCAAGTGTTCACCATTTTGGATGAGCTTGGATGAGTCTACTAAACGAGTAGAGTTATCTTCAAACAAATGGAATAGTATTTATACTGAGGACCTGTTCCTTATAATGGTGTAGATGAAAGTTTTTTTACGGCTCAGCATTGTGCTGATAGCAGCAATGGTGTGAAAGCAAAATGTTGTGGAAGACTCCATATTGTTAAATCAAATTCATTTGTTTACCGTGTTTTCCAGAATTTCTGAACTCTTACTGGTAGGTACCACAGCTAAAACTGTATTTACTAAGGCGATACTTTACTAAGATACTTATTTTATAAGAAAGAACTGCGAGATCTTCTTCACTGTTTATGTGACTAGCACTTGATCTATTCCCAATTACTTGCATAGCTTGTCTGTCAGTCAGTTTATAGTTCAGCTTCTTTTAAAAGATACTGTACACTGATGCTCACTCAAGCTTTCTGCATTTTCACTTTGACCAGCTTATCTGTTTGGCATTAAAGAAGTCACGGTTTACTTTGAAAGAATGCTTGTTTGCTGAAATAGTGAAACTTGACTGAATACTGGAGGCAATGTCTGGGAAGTGAGTTTTGAGCTCAAAAAAATTTATATTCTCTGTGAATATTTGAATGTAACTCCTTCCTCCACTGAGTAGAACAGAAAAAATGTCATGAGACTTTTTTTAATTGGGCCTGCCAGCCAGCATTTCAAGTATTAAAATACTCCTTATAAGCTGCTTGTGAATAAGGAGTAAGATAAGAATTAGTTAGAACTTTGGCAATAATTTAGTGTGTAATAAATTTGCTGTAGTTGCAGCTCTTCTATGAAGTAGCGTACCCACAAATGCAGTTGTTACGTGAAGCTGTGTTTGGATCTTGCTTGCACAATTTTATTGTATTTTGGTGGAATTTTAATATAATCTTGGAAGTAATGATGTCAGATTAGCCCAAACAAACAGTAGAAGAATGCAGGACTATTCTTTTCAGTGAAGTTACTACGGGCTCATAGGAGTATGAGTAACATTAGGTAGATTTGGTTTTCACTCAGCTGGTCTTATTTTCAGAATGACAAGCTTGTAGAATCAGCAGAAAAAGCATTGGCACTAATTATGGCTAATGTTTAACTGTATAGTGTGAAGCATTTAAGCACTGTGTAGTCTGTGGTATTCAATTTTACATGTTCTCAAAGCTTTTTTTGAAATGGTGGGCTTACAATGTAATGGTAGTATTTTTAAAACATACTGAGCCTTTTTCAGGAGAGATGTAAAATTACAGTAAATGGACATCAGGAGGACTGTCTTGCTTTAAGCCAAAATGTAAAATGTGGCTGTCCAGATCGGCTGAATTTTCACTGTGGCTTTTCAGGAGTGGTTAGCAGCATAAATGTAAAAATGTGAGTTTGCAAAATGTGCGTGACTTCTACAGGAAATTCTCCATTGTTTGGGGTCTCTCTCTCTCTGTGTCTATATATATGTGTGTGAGGACTAGAAAAACAAACTTAAGCAGCTTCTAAAATCTTATTCATACAGGCAGAACTTTATCCTGAGGAAAGTGGACATGTTTGGTTTCGGAGTTTTTCCATAGATGAGATTGCTTAAATGCAACTTTAAATCTTGACTGCTTGGTTGTAATTCTCAAAGGTCTTTTTTTAAAGTGGACACCGGGGGCTGCCTAAAAATAAAACTGGCTCAGTTTCTTTGAGGTTTTTCTCTTTTTGAGTTAAAACTTACCCATACAGCCAAATGAGTCAGTTTCGTCTTCTCCATGTACAGCTGGTGTGATGGAAAGAAATGGTCTTTTTAAATAGCCATGACAGTCATAGTTATTGCAAAAGGGTGAATGGGGGAGGAAAATGAAAGAAATTAATTGGGAAAAAGTCTAGGCCAATGATGACTAGCAGTGTGATAACTTACTTAAGAAAATGACTTAAAACATGACATGAAAGCCGTGTATTTATAAAAACTCATGGTGGCGGTGCCCTACATTCTGTCCTTGATCTACATTATACTGGCGTGATGACTGGGAGAACACGAGTCTATGAATTCGCCGTTAAAACTAAACTTAAAAAACCCTCTACTTATCAGAATTAACATCAAATCATTGAAACCTTTTGAAATGCTAAGAGGTGAGTAAACCTGTTTTACAAATATACAAATCATGTAAGAATGGAAATCATCACTAGAGTTTTACATTTTATTTTTAAGGTGAGGAGGTTTATTTGTATCCTGAGGGTGCTGTATTCCTATATTTGCCCAGTTTTCTCCATAACGACTTCACTGATTACAGGATCATGCCTAGTTTTTACACAGAACAGAAAATACCTTGTTCAGCCAAAGCAGCATCTAATTTTCACATATGCTTTTAAACTACACAGTTAACTAAGATCTTGAGTCTCTGTCGAATTCCTACCAGTATTCTTAGTTTGTCTTGCACATTATTGTAGTAAAACCTGTTTTACATGACTATCCAAGGGACAAGGGGAAAATAATTGCCTATCAAAGAGAACTTTTTTTTAAAATAATGGATGCTCTTACTGTTTGAGAGGAAAAAAAAAATCTCTTGCACTCACCAATAAAGAATTAAACTATTTAGAAGAGATCTTCAATAAAATTCTACATCCACTTTGAAGTATTGGAAAAGGCATAGAAGGAAGGTCTGCCCTTTGTTTCTGTCACTGTTTGTTCTTTTTTTCTTCTACGCCCTTTTCTACTCAGCTCCCCAGAGGCCTTTGCTTACAGTGCGATAGTGATATTGTGTGTCACACACATCACACACACACACATCACAAAAAAGAAAATACAGTAGTTCAGTTGTAATCTTAGCTCCTACTGCCCACACAGATTCATGAACTCTCTTCCTTTAACCTTGCATATTGGTAACTGGGAAGATAAGCTTGGAAGGACAAATAAGATAGAAAAGAAAGTTATGTACCATATTGAGCTTCTATTATTCCTTGTTTTTCAAAAGTGACAAAAAGAAATTTCACCCCCCCAAAAAACAGGTAAGAGAGTTGAAACGGTCCCTGCCAGGTTCCTACTGATGTTCCCTGGAGAAATGTTCTGGGTAAGATTTTACTTCTGCTCGCTCTGTCTGTCGTCTTCCTGCCTAGCCCCCTTAATCTCCCATGTCAGTCAGAGGCAGAAGTGCTGAGCTCTCTGTTCACTGAACTAGGTTATGAAATTATACACCTGCTGAATAGGAGATACTGTATTGATATTGTTGAATAGGAAGCAAGAGACTCAACTATGACTAAGGGCATCTTTGTGGATGGGCTTGACTCCGTGTCTTCATAGGTCTTTGGATTCCATACCAGTATGTCTAATGGAAAAGAAGAATAAACAGGAGAACTAAGCTCACTTTTCTACAGAGCATTCATCTGGAGCATCTTTTTTGGGTATAGCACTGCTGCGGGCTTGCAGCTGCTAGAATGCATGCTAGTAGTGGGCTGACAAGCAGTGGTGGTCAGCCATGG
>VYZW01006748.1:0-17741 GCA_013401315.1 Balaeniceps rex
CCCCCCGCCCCGCCGCGCCGCCTAAGAGCCGGGGAGGGGCTGTGCCGGGCGGGGGCCGCCCCGGCACCTCCCCCGCCGCCCGCCAGCACCTTTTAGGGACAGGCTCGCCACCGGCCGCCGCACCGAGCGGGACGGGAGGGCGGCACCCCCGGCAGGCACCACCGCAGCCCCGGCGCCGGGCACCCACGGGGGCACCGTGAGAGGGACACCCCGGAGCACTGCACTAGGGGTACCCCGGGGGCACTGGACTAGGGACACCCCAGTGACACTGTGCTAGGGACACCCCGGTGGCACTATGCTAAGGACACCCTGGGGGGAGCACTGTGCTAGGGACACCTCAGAGCACTTCGGTAGGGGCATTTCTGGTGGCACTTCCCCAGGGACACCCCGGTGGCACTGGGCTAGGGGGACACCCTGTTGCCTCTCACCACTGTGGGGGACATCCCGCAGCTGGTCCTGCACTTGGGACACCCATGGGCTGGCAGTGTGCTGTTACCATGCCCCAGGGACACCACCAGCCGTCCACCCCCAGGGCCTGAAACCTGCTTCTGCTCCAGCCAGAGCTGTCCCTGTGCTAGAGGACACCGCATGGCTGGCACTGTCCTAGGCACACCCTGTCACTGCACCCTGGGGCCTGGGGGACCCTGCTTCCTGGCACTGACTTGAGGGCACCTCAGGGGCTGGCATGGCAATTGGGGGCACCCATGGGCTGGCACCACAGTCTTGGGGACACTCAGGCTGATTGCACTCAGGGACGCCCACGAGCTGTGATTACAGTTGGGGACACCCATAAGCTGTGATTGCAATTGGGGATGTCACAGGCTGGCAGTGCACTCAGGGACACCCATGGATTGTGATTGCACTTGGGGACACTGTGGGCTGGCACTGCCCACATGGGGAAAATCCTCCGGGAGAGAAGCAAGCCGAGCCCCCAACCTCCCTGTCCAGCTCCTGCATCACGGCAGGGCAAGAGGGCCTCGGCTCCGTGCAGGCTCCCTGGCACCCATCTCCCCACTGCCTTGCACCCTGGTGCCACCGTCCCCAGCACCCACGGGAACACCCGGCCTGTGCACAGCCCATAGGGTGGCATTTCAGGGTGACACAGGATGCGCAGGCAGCCCGCTGCCCTGCTCTGTCTTTCTGCTCTAAATAAACTGTATTCCACAGGCAAAAAAATGCAAACCTTTCAGATCCCGGCTCCTCCAAAAATAACACGCACTTTAATAACACTTGTAAATGCTTCTGGTGCGTTCCCAGCTGCAGGGAGGGCTCTGGACTGGGGGGGCTGGAAAGAGCTGGCAGAGGGGCTGTGGGAACCATGTGGCACATGGGGAGGCTGAGATGGGGACAGGAGGGGTGCGCAGGCTCCCCCAGCCCATCACCCCGGGGCCACATCCAGCCCTTGCCTGCCGCAACTTTTCAGCACCAGTGCTCCAAGCAGAGAGGAGAAAAAATATTTTGAAAGCTGGAGAAAGTGGCTTTCTAGGAGCACTCAGCCCTGGGTTGCAGGGTCGTAGGAGAGATGGGAGCAGCCAAGGACCAAGGGGCTGCTGGCACTGTGGGGAAAGCAGCAGAAGAGCTGCTGCTGGACTCTGGAGAGCAGCTATTAATACTGATGAATTAGGCACATATTTGGACAAGGAGAGTCAGTAACTGCCAGCACGTGGCTTCTGAGGGGAGGGGGAAGATCCATCTCCTATCATTCCTGGGCGAGGATGGATGGCTTTCTGCTTCGGCCCGGAGCAACTTCATGGGCTCAGCACTCAGGGGAAAGACGATGACGTGCATGGTGTGAGCAGCCAAGAAGGGCAAGGGAGGGCTTCAGCCCTCGAATGTCCCCCCTGAAGGAGCAGTTCCCCCTTGCTGCCCACTCCCCTTTGCTCCAGGCATCAGGGCCACATCCAATCAGCACAGTTGGGGCCATCCGGGTGACCAGGCCCACAAGTCTGCCCTCAAAGCCATCCTCTGGGGTGGCTTCCAAGACAAAGGGGTACAGAGGGGGTGTGGGTGCGCATCCCTCCCATTGCTGCCCCATGTCCAGCCCCACCCCGGGCTAAGGACTCCAAGGATGGGGATCCCCCCTCCATGCCCCACTCCAGGGTCCAACCACCCCTCCCAGGGAAAGGCTTGTCCCACTGTCTAACAGGAACTTTCTGGGTGCAACCTGTGCCTCAGTGTCTCACCCCATCCCTGGGCTCCCTGAGAAGTAGGGCTGTGGCTTCCCTGCCTGCCTCCAGCTCGAACGGATTTGGGTTCCCACAGAGGTGCTGGCACCTTGTGACTGCAGCATCCCAGCTCCAAGCCCCCACATGTGCTTGCCCAAACCTGCCTGCCAAAATAACCCCTCACTCCGTCAGGGGAGATTTAGGGGGCCAGGGCAAATTGCACCCCATATACCCCCCCTGGTGTTTGCACCACCACCCCTTGCCTGTAGGACATGGTGGGGGGGTGTGTGCGTTTGCAGCCCCTTGTCAGGGGTGCCAGAGCTCTCGTGGCCTGGGCTGCCCAGATGAAGCCAGGGCCGCTACTGCGCCACACCCACTCACTGTCCTTGCTGGCTGCTCAGCAGGGCCCCGTGCCAGCTGGTACCTGGGTGAGAGCCTGATGCCAGGTCAGGCCAGTGCAGATTGTCAGGGGACAGCTGGGAGGACTGGGGTGCCTGAGAGAGCCACAAATCCATCCTGGAGCCTGGCCAGGGGTGAGTGTCCCCAGGGGGACAGCCCCTCCACACTCCCAAGGACATGCCTGTGGGGGGACAAGGGGTTGCTAGCAGTGATGCTGCAGGATGCTGCCTTTGCTGCTCATAATGCTTGTAGCTCATACTCTCTCCCAGAAACAGAGGACACATGCCAGCCTGGCCACGTCCCTGCTCCACCCCACAGCATCCCTGCCTGTCCCAACACTGCTTGGGCCCCCCAAACCCCTGATGAGTGACAGGGTGGGAACAGGTGGGGACATGCTCAGGGCAGCTGCTGCCCACACAGGTTGGCCCTGGGGGGCTATTTCAGGGCGTGAGCTCAGTGTCAGCAGCTGGAAGGGCTCCAGACACATTCCCGGCCCTGCCGCACGCCAAGCGCTGCTGCTTCCCCACCAGTGGGCTGCTGGTGACCAGGGGGCCCCCCACCTGCACCCCCATAGCACCCTACCCAGGGATATTTTTGGCTGGTGGCAGGAATAAGGCCAGGAGCCTGTCCGGTCCCCCCCGAAGCCCAAATTGCCCAGCAACAAAGTCCCCAGGGCCTCCTTGTGCAGCGGTAGCACCCCTGGCAGCACCTGTGAGGGCCAGCACATGGCTGGCGGGGGGGGTCTGGCCTGCCAGGTGCCTGGGGCTGGACGTGCCTCAAATATTTTCCATGCTGTATAAGCACCCACACAGCATCCCCCCCTTCGCCGGGAGGGCAGGTGCCCATGGGCACCCCTGCCCACCAGCCCCCTCTTTCTCCTAGGGGGTCCCATTGATACGGAAAGAAGACAGACTAGATTTTATTGTTGAACATGTCTTTCCAAGGAGACATTGACACCCCCCAGCCCAGAGCCTCGGGGAGGAGCTGGTTTCCTCCAATGTTTAATAGGGGAAGCTTAATAAATGAGTGTTGAAAGCTGCAGGCTCGATACTAGAGAAATGGAAAAGTTACAAAAATACTGCAGATCCTGGAAAATGACACAGGCACTTGGGAAGAAGGAAGAGAGCAGAGCTGGCTGAGGCCAAGAGGGAGGGGAAAGCCCAGTGGGAAGGCAAAGAGCAGCTTCAGGGGCAAACCCATCACATTCCCCCACCCCCAGTAGAGGCAGTGCAGCTTCCAGCCCCATCACTCCCAGGAGGGGCCCAGGCTGAAGAAGATGCCCATGTGAGGGGGAGGGCTTGGTGCCTCCCAGGGAAGCTGGGGAGGAAGAGAAAGAGGAGGAGGAGGAAGAGGGAGATTCAGCCAGCAAGAAGGCATTGGAGGTGAAAGGTGGCTCTGTGCAAGAGCTCAGCAAGGGACCACGCTGCTTCCTGCACCCCATTGCACAGGAGAGGGCAAGCCACCTGCCTCTCCCCTCCCATGCAGAGGAGAGAGAAGGAGCACAAGTGGGAATGACGAAGGCACACAGAAACATCCCCCACCCTGAGGGTGGTGGGTCAGCCCCGAGCCGGTGCAGCCCCGGCTCCCACCCCAGCCGGGCCCCCTCCACGTGCTCTGGCCATGCCCTAGGTGCATGTGGGAAGGTGGGCTGAGTGGTGAAGCAGAGTTGCTGGTGTGGTGCCGGCAAGCAACAGCTGGGTTAGTCCCAGCGCTCTGGGTGCAGGCAGAGCTCTGGTCTAGCCCAGGCAGCCCTTCACCTGAGGCAGGTCATCTTAAATAGGAGCAAGTGGGTGGGCAGGCAGCAGTCTGTGTGGTGAGCGGTGGGAGGGCAAGGGGCTCAGTTCTGCTCCTCGTCCCGCAGCTCCGAGGGCAGGAACTTGTACTGCTGCTGCCGGATCATGGCCAGCTTCTTCCGCACCTCCTCCAGCTCCCGCTCCTTGCGCAGCATTTCCTCTTGGGCGGCGATGAGCTGCCAGGAGAGGATGGCAAGCGCCCTGAGGTCACAACTGCCTCTGTCGGGGATGGCCAGAGCCTCCGCCATGGCAATGCCAAGCCCAGAGCCAGGTTCTTGGGCTGCCACTTCCCCCCCCATCAGCCACAGCCTCCCTAGGCTGGCGTGGCCACAGGCACGAGGGCTACTGTCCCTACAGTGAGATTGCAGTCCTCCGGAGATAATGGGGAGCAGCAGAGCTCCCAGGGCTCAGCCCCACACACCCTGCGGAGGGTCTCAGCTGCAAGCCCATGGCCAGGAGGCAGCACTGGGACCTGTGGCAGCCCATACCAGGCAGCTCTCACCTCTTACCCAACGCTCTGCCCTTCACCTGTGTCCTGGACACTGGGATGGTGCAGGCACCACACCAAGGAGAAGCCAGGGCGTTACACTCCTGGGAGTGTGCACGGTCACTGGCTGTGCCTGCTGCTACACACGGCAGGACAAGGGTGAAGCTACGGTGTTTAATTGGCACTGGGTGGGATGGGTGCACCCGCAGCATTTTTTTGAGGCTCTCCAGAGACACGCCCCGTGCTGGTGGGTGGTAGGACATGCTCCCAAGACAGGCGCACACAGGCTGTGGTGGCAGCCAGAGCCACCCCTGCTCCATGAGAGCGGCCCCACTTCTCACCTGTGCAATTCCCCTGACCATCTTCTCCTTCACCACCACTGTCTCGTTGTGGTCCTGGAAGGCAGCTGCCTTCTGTGCTGCCCTCACCAGATTGTCTGATGCTCTCTTCACTGCATTGCTGGCAGCCTGCAGAGGGGAAGAGGGGGAACAGCAGCCTAAGTCCCAGCCCCAGGGCATGACTGCTGCCTGGGGGGTGTGAAGGAACCCCTGTCCCAGGCCAGGCTGGCAGGCAGGAGAGGCAGCTGGGCATGCTAGGAGCTGCAGGCAGGGATTCCTTTACATGGCGCTCTGCTGCACCACTACCACCCACTCATGACCATTTCAGGCACTGCTGCTCCCAGCTGGGCTCTGGCTCCCATCTGAGCTGTGGGGCAGGGACTGGGTCAGCCCTGCTGACCCTCCCCAGCCCTTCGCCCTGAGGGACCAGCACTGGGACCCCGTGTTAACCCCCCAACACGTGGGCATTAACCTCTTGTGTGCCATGGCCTCTGAGGATTAAGGGTGCTACAAAACATGCCCCCCAAACATTAACCTCTTGAACGCCAGGGATCCAGTGCACACATTTCAGGCATTTCCGTGCCAGTTCATCAGCCCTGAATGCCCCCAGGCTCAGTAGCCCAGCATCACACATACGTCTGGCACGCACTAGCAGTAAAGTCCAAGCTACCTGGAGCCTGCACCCCAACAAGCTCCCCACTGATACACACAGGCAGGGAGTGTGAGCCTTGGGGAGACACCTCTGCTGTGGAGGGCCCCATCCTGAAAGTCCCACATGCCCTCACCCCACTCCCACCCAACCTCTCAAAGCAGCCAGGAGGAGGCAGCTGGGGCTGGAAAGCAGCCTGGGACTCACCTGGAGCCGCTTCATGGCCTCCGAGTCATGGTCAGCCTTCACCTTGCAGGCCACCAGGAGCTGTGCTGTGGAGGCAGCCACCTGCTTGGCTGCAGAGATGAGCTTCTCCTCGCTGGCATGGCCCTGCACCGCTGCATTGGCGGCTTCACACAGGTTGTTGGTGGCAACAGCCACCATGCGTGCCTGTGGCAAGAGAGGCTGTCAGAGGGGGTGCAGGAGCCTGGAGAGGATATGCCTGGACCAGCCCCAAGGAGGTTGTGGAACATGGGATGGGGATGACCAGCTTCCATGCCACGTCTCAGCTGGTGGGAGAGGGAGCAAGAAGTGAGGCTGCTTCTTCCACGGAAGAGAAGCACGCAGGCAGAGCATCCTCATCTTTGCAGCAGGAGCCGAGAGGAGGGTCCCCCCCATCCCACGGGCATGACCTTGATACTCACAGCTGAAATGAGTCCCTGGGACCACTGTCCATCGTCCACTGCGTTGGCAGGGATGGCGCCCACCTGCGAGGCAGGAGAGGAGGAGGAGTGAGGCTCACCGCCCTGCACACCCCTTGCCATGGCACCCGAGGGCTGCAAGCAGCCCCGGGAGAAGGGAGAGCCCACCACAGCCCTAGATTTTCTTTCCCCCTTCCAGCCTTACCTTTCCTTGGGCCACTAATTATCGCTGGGCTGCTGAGGCTGCCTTCACCAGGGCGCTCGTGGCTGCAGCAATGGATTTGGCAGCTTCCAGGATCTGCTCCTCGAAGTTCAGGCTCTCATCTGCTTGCTGCAGGCAAAAGCAGGGCTTAAGTCCCAGGCAGGGGCGCTGGGACAGATGGGGCAGAGCAGGAAGATGGCTGTGGGGGGCTGAGGGAGGCACATGTAGAGCTGGATTAAAGGCTGTGGGGTGCAGGAGCAGTGCAGGAAGAGAGACTGGCTGTTGGATGGGGCTTCCCACACGTGACTCTTTACATCTGGCTGAGGCCCAGGCAGGAGAGCCCCAGCCTACCCCAAGTTGAGTGTGGGGCTCAGCTGGGGCTCAGCACCACTACACCTTGGGCTTGGCCCTCGGTTTCAGCTGCTCCAGCTTCTTGGCTGCAGCCTCAATGGCAGCCGCTGCCCCCAGCAGCTCGTTCTCAGCGATGACTGTGGGGTCTTCTGGGTCAACCCACTCCGTCCCTAGAAAAACCAGGAAGCGAGGCAGGTTAAACCTGTGTGCAACCTCATTTCTGACTTGCCCTACCTCCTCCAGCAGCTGCTGAACCCTCCACCCTAATCTCAGTCCTTAGTCCTGCCCCCTTGAGCAGGACCTTTCCTTACCTTTCATGGCCTCAGCTGCCTGAATGAGCTCGGTGACGGAGCTGGCCACACACTTGGAGTAGCTGCTGCTTCAGCTTGTGAGTTGGCTTCTGCAGGATCTGTGGGGAAGGAGCAGAGGTAAGCACCTGGAAAAGGGGGGGGCCCACTGGCCTGTTCGGGGTGCGCTCCCCAGGGAAGGAGAGAGGGATCCCCCAGCCCCACTGCAGGTGTGTATGTATTGGGCATTGTCTACAACGCTTTCTTGAGTGACCCTGCCTGGTCTCCTCCTGCCTGAGGATGGGATGAGCATCCACAGCTTCTGGGACATCTCGTAGACACAAGTCCCTCAGTGCAAGCACTCAGTGGCTACCCCCTCCAGGATTTCTCCCCCCCTCCCAAAAAAAAAAAAAGTATTTCAAGCTCCAGAAGCATTTCCCCCTTGCTGTCCCCATTTTGGAGGTTTGTCTGCAAACATACAAACACAAGCTGGGCAAGGGGGGGGACCCTGGAGCCACATCCCAGCCCAGGAGGGCTGGCCCCACCAGCGCAAGGTGGCAGGCAGAGCCACAGGGGTCCTTCACCAGGGCAGGGGGGCAGACATGCACACACGCGGGGTCTGTATGTGCAAGCAGAGCTCACTGCTGGCCCGACTCACACCACACAGGCGGCAGCCACCCCGTCAGCTAGAGTGGGTGTGAGTACACATGCACACACACACATGGACCCTGGGGTCCTTGCAGACACACCCAAGTGCCACCCCAGCACCGGGCTGGGCATGCAGACACGCCATGAGCAAGGCTCATGCTGAGGTTAGACGCCAGCAGGCACCCCAATATCACCTTACTCACCAGCTGACAGGGAGGGAGGGAGAAGAGAGAGAAGACAGCAGTGAATGCCCCAGCTGGGAAACATGGGTGCTAGGGATGGGGAGCACAGGAAGGTGGGTGCTCTCTGGTGGGGGGTGAAGGGCAGCCAAGAGGAGAGGTGGGAATGAAGGATCAGAGGCCCCAGGTGGGGAGCCATGCTGCCAGCGTTAGCTCATACTTCAGCCTCGGCAGGGCCAGGGGAGCCAGGGCGCCCAGAAGAGGCTGGCTGCCTAGACCCAGAGGCTCCTGGGGCTGGAGGAGCCACCTACACTCAGAGCAGCCACAGAGCCACTCTCCTCCTCGCCCCCCTTTGCACCTTATTTCTCCCTGAATTGCTTCACTGCGGTTTTCAGCCACTGGATCTCTCTGCTTTTGAAGAGAGAGACCTATCGTTACCAAGTCCCTGTGGAGGTTCGAATTCCTTCCCCTCCCCAATGAAATATGCAGGCTTTCCCACTCTTCTGCTGGGAGCCATGTTTTCCATCCCGAGTCAAATAACCCCCTTTCTCAAACCCTAACCATGCTTGTTCACGCTCCATGCAAGGTGCTGGTTCCTATGTGGACCCAGTGTACAGCAATGGTCTTGCTGCTGCCAGGGAGCGAGGCAGCATCACATCTGCCATCTCCCTTCCCATTCCTCTACATCCTTCCTGCTTGTGGCTTTCCAGGAACCTGCTGCCCTCTGATAAATGTGACCCACGTGCTTCATTCCTGCCTTCGCAGGCCAGAGTGCTGCGGAGGTCGTGACTTTATTCTGGACTTGTTCGTGTGGGGCCATCCCAGCAAAGTCACTAGAGCTGCATGTGGCTCAGAGTCCCCGAGCTGATGGCACACAGCGACAGGCGGTTTGCCCTCATAAGCGCATCCAGACAAAATGCCACATTATTAAAAGTCTGCTGTCTGCTCTGACGACATGTTTAAAACTGCTGAATGATCTCTATCAGGAGCTGAAGGCAGCCTGGAAGCTATGAGCTTACTAAGATGCACCTCCAGTGAATGTTTCAGGGGATGTACCACATGTATGATATTCAAGAGATGCCACATGGCAGCTGGACGGTTACACCCAAAATACAGCAGAATAGCGTGTTCCTGCAAGTAGGCTGACCTTGGGCACTGCCACAGTAAGTCATTAGCCCAATCATCTGTTAACAACAGGTCAGCCAGAGAATTTTTCCTTAGCACTACAGCCTTGGCTGTGATGACTTACATGTGGCTAAAGCATCTTCCAGACAGACATTTGATCTAGATGCAGAGGACTGAAAACTCACTGCTCCCCTTGGAACTGTACCCCAGTGGTTACCTCATTTGGATAAAACCATCCTTTGACCTTCCCTATGCCCAGCTTCAATTTCTAGCCATTGATTCCTGCCCACCTTCTCTTTGTGCTGCCAGCACTGGTTACCCTCTGCCTAAAGAGGCTTTTTCCCTGTGGGAAACCACAGTCTGAGCTCCACTGCCTTGTATCTGGTGAACCTGAATGGCACACTCTTACCAAGCCCTTCTAACCAGCTTAGTGAAACCCTGCTGCAGAGCTGACTCGCCTTCAATCTTTGTCCTGACCCCAGTTCGAGGGCTCTTGTAGCTCTGCGGGTGTGGGTCTGTGCATCCCTCCAGTGCCCTTGACTCCACCTTTGTGATCTCACCAAGAATGCAAACTGCTGGGAGGACCTCACTGGATCCTTTCTACCACTCTCTTGGTTAATCCGGTCTTAATTTGCTTCTTGTAAACTACACTCATCTTGTAGGACAGTTAATTAAAGCAGCCAGCTGAAGTCCTCAGGACTAAGCTAGAGGAAGACTGGATCAAAAGGGTGCAGCTGGTGCTTGCAGTCATCACCTCTGCCATTGCGGGCACTGCCCCTCTCACACTGGCTGAAGTCTCTTACTCCCACCACTCTCACTGGAAGCTGCTTCAGGATTTTGCTCCTGTGTTGTCGAATTTCCAGCTTCCACCTGTTTACAGCCAGTTAATCTCCATCTGTTGTTAGCCTAATACCTTTCTTCAGAGCCTATTCATCTCTCCGACATCTGCTTCCATGGCAGGGGCTCAGCCACATGCTGTGCCAGCACAGCCAGTGAAGGGGGCCGTGCAAAGACCTCAGTGGGAGGAGGTGCAGAACCCAGAGGACCTTGGGGGTTTGGGGTGCTCCACCCTGTCATCCACGGGCAGCCTCTGCCCACCCTGGGAACCAGGGCGGGGACACTCACCACCAGCACATGCTCCAGCAGCTCCAGGTAGCCATTGGTGCACTCCTTGCCAAAGCGCAGCGCCTGCTGCCGCACGTCCCTGCTCACCTCTGGGTGGTAGGTGGCTTCCTGAAACCCAGAGACAGCAAACCCCGATTCACATCCAGGCACCTCCCCTGCAGGGTACACGCTGCCCCCCACAAACCCGTGCCAGATCCACAGCCCCTACTGACCCCTGCCGTACCTTGCAGGTGCTCAGCATATCCACGATGGCGCAGTGGCTCAGGTTTGCCGTGGCGATGACGTCCTCCTGCTGACACGAGTTGCCAGCGGCCACTGCTTTGGCTGTGGCCATCATAATGCCTTTCGTCATACGGATGAAGTCCTCTGGGGTGGAGACCCTGGCGGGAGGCACAGGGGAGGAGAAGACCTGCAAGGCGAGAGGCAGCGGTGAGACGTGGGGGCAGCCAGCGGGTGGGACAGCAGCTGTGCCACCGCGGCTGTACTCACTGCCAGCTCTTGGCGTATGTGCTCTATCGTGGCCTCCAGCGCCCGTGTCCCCTTTGTGGCCTCGTCCTCGACAGCCTTCACAGTCTTCAGCAAGGAATTAACATTCGTCACCATCACCTGTGGAAGGGAGAAGAGCACCAGGTGAAGCCCCATGCAAGCTCTAGGCTGCTGCCGGCACCTGTCCCTCCCTCATGATTTCGTCCAAAATTGCCCCATCCCCATACTCCACTCATACCACCTCATCTTGTTCTCCCATCAATGCCTCCTTCTGCATGTTGTGCTCCACCTTTTATGTGCCCCCTCCTCCCCACTTGCCCTGACTTCTCCCCAGTTGTCCTCCTGCCCCCAGGCAGGCAGAGAAGCCCCCCTGCTCCTTCTCCAGCCCCCCTGCCCCATCCCCTCCTTCCCATCACGTCCAACTCAGACCTTGGCAGAGTTCTTCAGCTGGTAGACAGCAGGGTCATCCCCAACTTTGCCAGCAGCTGCCTTGGTGGCACTGATCAGGTCCCCAAGTGCCTTGGCCACATCCTTCACAGCATTGATCAGGACCACCTGGGGAGAACAAGACCAGGGCAACAGCTTGGCTATGGTTACACTCAGTCTGGGGCTGGTGTGGCCCGGCAGTGGGAAATTTGGACACCCCAGGGCACACAGTATACACGGAGTCCAGCTCAGCCAGCACGAGCCAAAGCCCAGCCAGCCCTCTCCACAACACGCAGAGTCCAGCCCAGAGCACCACAGAACACCTTCAACCCTGTCCTGGTTTTGGCTGGGTTAATTTTCTTCCTAGTAGCTGCCATAGTGCTGTTTTGGATTTAGGATGAGAAGAATGCTGATAAAACACTGATGTTTTAGTTGTTGCCAAGTAGTGCTTANATTTTCTCTCCCTCTGCTGTCCTATTAAACTGCCTTTATCTCAACCCACGGGTTTTACTTTTTTTTTCCCCCGATTCTCTCCCCATTCCACGGGGCGGGGGGAGGGTGAGCGAGCGGCTGCGTGGTGCTTAGTTGCCAACTGGGGTTAAACCACAACAAACCCTCAGCCCCTTCAAGCAAGCTATGAGCAGCCTCCGTTCACCCCACACACCCCATCCCACCTGAGTCTCCGGGTCTTCAG
The DNA here is from genome assembly GCA_013401315.1 of Balaeniceps rex. Taxonomy (NCBI): domain Eukaryota; kingdom Metazoa; phylum Chordata; class Aves; order Pelecaniformes; family Balaenicipitidae; genus Balaeniceps; species Balaeniceps rex. The sequence goes on from VYZW01006748.1 coordinate 11,996, forward strand.
ATCCCAGGCTGGCAGCACCCAGCTTCACCACCTCCGCCAGGTGGGTGATGGTGGACACTGAGAACTGGGCAGCCTGGGCTAGCTTCTCCTGGCTGGCCGTGGCATTCTGCACCAGCACCTTGGTGTCTTCCACCAGTGCCTTGGCTGTCTTCAAGATGCCCTCCCTAGGGAGAAGAAGGGAGTCAGAGAGGACACAGCCCTCTACACGCATACACATGCTCCTTGGGGTGTAGAGAGACTCCAGATCCTGCCTTTTGTACATATGAGCTGGAGGGGAAACAGAGCCAGTGTGACCTGAACTTGCAGCTCTCCTTGGGGCTGGTCCACAGCTCAGAAAGACGGGAGACTGCAGGACACAGCCTGCCCCCCTGCCTCTGGCTGAGCAGGGGCTGGACGAGGCACCCAGTTACCTGTGGTCAGCAAAGGTCTCCGAGTTCTCCCGATTGAGGGTTCCTGCCATGGCAAACATGATGGTGGTGTCGAGGTCAGCAATGATGCCAGAGACGGCACTGGCTGCTGTGATGCAGGCTTGTGTCCCGCAGTTCCCAGCCTGCAGGGCTGCCAGCACATGAGACACCTGCAGGGTACGAGCAGGGTGACTGGGGGAGCAGAGCAGGTTCAGGCAACCCCCACTGCACACCTCCTCTGACACCTCCCCAGGACGGAGCCGCTTCACACCAAGGAGGGGAATTGGGAATCATGTGGTCTGGACACCCCTTCTTAGCTTCCATATTTTTACCTTGTACCTATCGTGTTTGGGGGTCCAGGAGATATTGGACTCTGTTAGTTTCCAAATGAATAAGGTTTGCACAATGGGCATCAGAACACCGCAGCTCATTCCTTCTTTAACTGTTCAACTCAATTTCTGTACTTGGGCAAGCACTCATAGGAGAACGTGTTTCCCGATGGAAAGCAATCTTGGAAAGGAAGGACCTGCAGGAGGCCCTGAGCGTGCAGACATGTGCCAGGCACTACGAACAAGTGTTTGTTTTGCTTTTGTAACCTTGCTTACAAGCATTACTGCTCTACCCTTATTAACTAGAGTTTTTTAGCCATATTTTTGTCTGTTATTCAAAAGTGTGCTCTTTAGATTGACTGACGGACAGGATGCTTTCCACCATGCCAGCAAAAGGTACAGGAGAGATCAATCACCCAGCATGAGCTGCAGGCTGGCTAGAGACGGAGCAAATGCTACATCCACCATTGCAAGAGCTGATTTGGAAGGCCTTGGGCTGCCACCAGTGTGTAGATTAGTCTTCCCTGGCAGGACATCATCGACATGTCAGCAGGCAGCACCTGGATGTTGCACTCACCCATCACAGCACCAGCTGCTGTTACAAGTGCCTGGAGAGGGGGATCCATCCTCCACCCCATTAGCTGAATCAGGCCAGGACAAGCGTGGCTGAGAGAGCCGACAGAGCCCAACAGGATCAGGGGAGAACCCAGCACAGTGGCTCCAAGGGCATGTGGCTCAGCTCAGCATCCCTCCCACCTCACCATGCCATCGCACCTCTCTCCGGGCTGCTCACCTTCTCAGAAACCTTGCGTGCGCTCTCTATCAGCTCCTTTTTGGTGTAGGCATCGCTGGGGCTGCACTGCAGGGCTCCAGCCTTAGTGACCAGGGCAGCACAGCTGTGACCCAGCTCCTGCACCCGGCACTTGATGTGGGAGCCGATCTAGAGGGGAACACGTGAGAGCACCAGCAGGGAACTAAGCCCTGCATCCGTGATACCCGCTGGGAAACACCAGCCACCCCCACCCAGCTCCTCTCTCCCAGTCCTCCCAACTCAGGAGGAGGAAAAAGGAAACACGGCTTTACTCTGTGTTTCCACACCGTGTTGCAAGGGAGGTCTGAATGCTGCCTGCCCCCAGCTCCGACGGGAGGTTTGAGTGCTCCTGTTCTCTGCTCTCATGCCCCAGCAGATCCTGCTCTGCCCCATGGCACACCCCATGCTCGCACCTCCTCATTCTCGGCGGTGAGTGCAGCCGGCTTGGCCTCTTGCGCCAGCTGCCCATAGTCATTGGTGAGCTGGTTGGCCAGTATGCCCAGCTCATCTGGGTTGGTGGCGGATTTAGTGACCTGCCGATGGAAGAAGAGCAGGAGGTGGAGGGGCCCTACACTGGGACAGGCAAGCAAGGAGGGTGGTTGCCCTGCCTGGGAGGCAGGCACCACTTTCTATGGTGACAGGCTTGCTTGCACCCACCATCTCCTGCACAGTCACTGCAATGGCCTTGGCAGTCTTCACCATTGTGGTCTGGTAGTCCACAAAGGTCCCCTCTGGCTCGCCCATCAGCCCCTCGTCCAGCTGCAAGAGACCATCAGGAGAGTCGGGCTCCAGCCTCAGCCCAGAGACCTTGTAGGGTTTGACTGACTCTTCCTCTCCTCCACCCCCAGCCCTGGCTGGGTCCTCTCTGTGCTCCCCTCACCTGGTTGATGGCCTGGGTGATGGAGTCCACCATGCCCCCCACAACACCCACAGCACTGGCTGCCTCATTCAGGGTGGTGGTCAGGTCCTCCACTGCTTCCTTCATCATCTGCATGGCCTCCTCCAGAGCCTCCTGGGTGTGGGCAGCTTGCTGCAAAGATGAGCCAGAGTAAGGGAAAGCAGGCAGCAGCTCCCCTCCTGCCGGGGACGCCGCACACTTACGGCAGCCCCGGCCAGGTTTCCATGTCTGGCATACACGTATGCGGCACACGACTGAGCCTCTCATGCGGCACCCACGCGTGAAGGGGAGCACGCTGTTGACACGTGCCCCTCCTGCTCACCTTCGGGTTCCCACCGGCCTCCTTGGCCGTATACAGCATCTGCAGGGCAGACTCGGCCAGCGTTTTCATCTGGTCCAGGAGGTTCATCTGCTGCTGGTGGTTGGGTGTTTTGGAGGCAGTGCCGATAGCCGCTATAATGAGAGGCTCAAAGTACTGAGCCATCTGGGACACCTAGGGAAGAGCAGCATCAGTGCCAGCAGCTTCCAGCCCCGGCTGCCTTGTGCCTCTCTTCCTGCCACAAGCTCCTCCACGTGCACTGAGCGCCTTGTCAGCAGCTCCCCATCCCCATCCCTACATTACCTTGTGCCCCAGCTGTGAGGCCTCGGCCCGTGCCGCGCTGGCCACGGGCTCGATCAGGTTGCTGATCTCCTGAACGGCCGTGATCATCTGGTTGTGCAAAGCCTGTCACAAAGAGGGCATCGCGTGAGGCTGCAGTGGGGCCAGGGTCACTGCATGCTGCTGGGAGCCAGGGGGAAGGACACCCGCCCCAGTTGAGCTTGCAGCAGCATGTCCCCAACCCACCTCCTGGGAGATATCTTCTCGGGGGGCCAGCTGCTGGCTGATGGCAGCAAGGGAGGCCTGGTCCACCTCTCGCATGCATCTGTTCAGCACCTTGATGGCCTCATCACACTCCTGCTGTCCCGGAGCTTTGTCCCTGCGTGACAGACAGATCAGCCCGGCAGGCACTATGCCACCCCTTCACCCCTGGCCTCAGCTGGTGCTGGCGAGGGGCAGGACCCCTTCTCCTGGGCCAGGGGCAACCCAGTGTCAGAGCTCAGGCACACATCCCCATCAACCTATGCCAGGGCTGGAGAAGCAGCTCCCGTACAGGATGAGGGATGGCATCTTCCATCCCATCCCTTGCCTCCCCCCTGGCAGCAGCCGAGGAGAAGATGAGCCAAAACATCCCTGGGGATGCTCACTTGGAGTAAGCCTGAGCAGAGGTACCCACCAGTGGGGACAGGGCCATGGCCAAGCAGGCAGGACTTGCCTCACCTCACGTTGGTGATCAACTTCTTGATGGAGTCTGAGACAGTGCGAGAGTGGCTGGCCAGCACCGACCACTGCGGTGGGTCCTTGGGGTTGACAGCCAGAGAGCGGGCGGTCTGGATGAGGCCGGCAGAGCTCTCCAGCATGGTCTTGGCCGAGGAGACGATGGGGTCCATGGCTCTGCACCCCTGCATGGGGAGACAATGGGCTGGCGACGCACATGAGGGACTGTGAGTGGGAAGTTACCCCCTCCCCCTCTCACAAACCTCACCCCAGAGCAGCCCCTCAAAGCCCAAGACTTGCTGCCACCTCCCCATCACACTCCCCTAAGCTCCAGCCCCGCACTGGGGCCCCATCCCAAGCTCGGGGGAGGCACAGCTCCTCCCCACCCTTCAGCAGCCCCCATCACAGCTAGGCCATCCCCTCCCTACCCCTGCAGCATCCTACCTCCAGGCTGATCTGGGCAGGAACGGTGGCAAACTCCGGGTTGGAGGCAAAGGCCGTCAGGTTATCCACAGCCTCTATGAGAGGGGTGGTGGCGGCGTGGCACCGCTCCTGGTTCTCCTTGTTGAACGTGCCATCCAGGGCCTGGCGTAGAGAGACTGTGGCAGTTATCCAGCCCCCACCATGCCCAAAATCCCATCCCCACCATGGCACCCCAGCAGGGAGACCACACCTTGATGGTCTTCACCAGGTTGGCCGTGCTGTTGGCCACCTCTTTGGCTGACTGGATGAACTGGCGCTTGGCTACAGGGTTGGCAGTGCGGGAGGAGGCCAGGCGGCACGTGTTGCACAGGGCCGAGGTGTGCTTCGCTACAATGGTGGCTGCTGACAGCACCTGCAGGGAAGAGCAGGGTGAGGCAGGACCCACCGCGTCTCCCCATCCCCGCAGCTCTCCCTTCCTGCCAGCCCCACACGGGGCACCAGTGACTGTAGAGATCCCTCTTGGGACCCAAGAAGGATCGTCAAGGTCCTGCACGCCCATACAGCCCCCCATCTGGACTGTCACTGTTGCCAGCTAGTTCCCAGTACTAATGGGGCCTGATAAAACACTACCAACTCTTGGGACACAGTTCTTCCTGCTAGCCTCACACTCCCTTTCGTGCAAGAAAATGCCCATAATGGTGCCCCACCTCATGCTCACCTGGGACTGGGTGCAGGCAGGGTCCACCAGGTTCTGGCAGGCCATCTGGATGGCTTGGTTAGCTCTGGCAAACTGAGTGGGGTCTACCAAGCCCTGCTGTCCAGCCTGGCTGTTGGGGTCTGAGACCCCCACGAGGTAGGCAGCCTGGGAGCAAGAGAGATGCAGTGAGAGCTTGCACGTGGTGGGGAGGCTCAGAGCAGGCATGGACTGAGGAGGAAGCTAGCAGCACAGTCCCATGGGGCCAGGCTTGGAGGGACGGGGGAGGGGTGTGTATAGCAACTATGCACTAGACATAACACTCGGGGCTGGGACTGAGTGCGTCTCACCTGGGCAGCTGCTTCTGTCAGCCCACAGAGAGCTTTGGAGGCGGCACTGATAGACTCGCCAAACTCGGGCAGTTTGCTGTTCTTGGCATTCTGGGAGATGCCAGCCATGGACTCACCCAGCACCTGCAGGATACACCATACACCAGTTAGAGACCACCTCCTGCTCCTGCAGTGCTCACAGGCTGAGCTCACTGTGCTTCATCAAAAGGGGAGGAACCACCTTTCCTTTTGTCCCCATATCCTTCCCAAACCCTCCCATCCCTTCCCCAAACATCCGCCCCCAGCTCAGGGCTCACCTTGGAGTTCTCCATGACGCTGTCGAGGCAGTTGAAGTAGGACATGTCGTTGACGATCTGGGTGGGGTTCTCCAACAGCTCCTTCACTGTCTGCAGGGACATGGCTGTCACATCCAGGGGAAGGGTCCATGCCCTCCACTTGCACCTCCTCTTTGCTCCCTCCCGCCCCTCGCAGCGGGGTGCAGCTGTGTCCTGGTTTCAGCTGGGATAGAGTTACTTTTCT
>VYZW01006750.1:23293-34156 GCA_013401315.1 Balaeniceps rex
ATTCTCATCCCTTCCAAAGCACTGGATTGCTTTGTAAGGTGCTGCCATCATCACTGGTTGTGCTGTGCTGTCCTACAGGCACCAATGTTATGAGTCAGGTCACCACTTTCACAGTTTGTCCTTCCAAGTGGAGCTGGTGTCCTAGCAAGAGACAGTCAATTTCAAATGTCGTTTCACTTGCAGCAAGGAGACACTAACTAAAAATCAGAATGCTTTATACAAACAAAGCCCTATGAAAATCTGTATGTTTAAAGATTGGAGACTGTCTCACTTGCATTTTTAAAGGAAGGCTTGATTTTACTCCCCACATCTCCATTGTTGTCAGTGGAGATGCCTTCTTCATTGGAGATTTTTCAACGTATGATAATGGCCGAACTTCATCTTTATCCTCCATCGCTCTCTGCAATCTTTTTCACTCACAGTATTTGTGCTAATGGCATTTTAGAGAGAGTCAACTGACTGAGCCCTCTGACAGCAGATGATTATTTGGTTACGTACCACACACACACAACTGTTAAACACCTTGAAGCTAAAAATGAATCTGACAGTTGCCTGCTGAGACAAAAATCAGCATCAACCCAGACAAAAGGAGTAGAGAAAGTTGAGATGGGGACAGAGCAGGTGGAAATAAGGACAGGAAACTGCATACCCTGACAGTCCATGAACCTTCTACCATTTGTGTAATTACGTCTGAGTGAAAAATAAACCCGACATTTAGTGCTTTCGCCATTCTTGTCCATCTCCATCATGGAAGCCAGAAAAAGAAGGAAAAAAAAAAGAAAAAACCACCAAGGACAAAAGAACAAAACACCATGTGATAAAGGGCAATGACTCATAAACCTAGAAACATTCATTTAGGAGAATAAAGCTGCCTCTCAGGAAACACAGCACATACTATCTCCACGATAACACCACTGTCCTTACTGCTTTTAAAGCATCTTTTATATTATTGTGAATTTCTTCATGAGCTGGTGTTTGTTGCTAGCTGGGCATTTCTATTTGTTTATTTATTTATTAAGAATTCCTTGGTTAAGTGTGTAGAATAAAGTCACAGTGAGATAACCTTATTCTCCTCTCCACAAATATCTTCATCTACTGTAAAATTCTAAGCAAGGAACAGACGAGCACTGTAGAAGGAGGACGATAAACACACACAAATATGCTCTGAGACTAAAGCATTAGGAGAATAAGCACACTCATTATACCAAATCCCTTTTTTTTGTTGTTGTTTTTCTTTATTAATTAAAGTACTCCAACGTTCACCTTCATGCAGCTGAACTGGATTCCAGTTCTTACGGCTGTGATTGCACCTCAGTAGTCGTTTCTGAGCACACATCAATTGCAGTCACAAATGTCAGTAAGTCCTTTCACTACAACATTGTCATTAACCATTCTGCAGTTTACAGAACCTGTCATTTTTTTCTGCCAGCACATCAGAAAAATGGGAGAGGTGAGGTCTTCAACAAAACAATGATTTCAAAAGTTAACACCTCATTTTCTTAAAATAAATCAAGCCAGTAATTCTCTTCTAAGATTTTGGATGATGGCAAGATAACTCCTTTACACTTTTGAAAGGAGCCAATCTAAATGCAGTACTAAAGATACAAAGAAATGACAAGGCTTGTTTGGCAAAATTATTAAATAAGTAGTTACAATATTTTATATTTTACCCTTTCTTCATAGAAATCACTGACATAACAGGGCTTAGAACCTGGATCTCCCATGAATAATATATTTTAGACTATTCTAGGGTAGAGGTGGTATTGAATTTTATTCAGAATACCTCTTCTTTTCCTAAAAGAGTTTTGTTTGTTTCCCCAACACTGCTGAGGCTAAAGAGTTACTGGAATATAAACTTTTTACTTGAATTACTATAAAGCTTCCTTTTTCCTGAGACATGTGTGTCAACCCTGGGGGAACCACCAAAGATTATGGTTTTACTTCAGCAAAGTGATTCAAGCATGAGTTTGTGTCCCTTTGACTCGTTGAATTAGACCTTGCAACTTATTATAGCACAGTCAACAAGCTAGAGCATTTATCCTGAGTCATGGAAAGCCAATGAAGGATGTGATCTCTCAAGACTTGCCTTTTGCCACAGCTTTAACAGTAACAAAAAAGCCTGCCTAGTATCCAGTTTCTCACATTCAAGTACAAGAACTTCAACAGGTTGATAAATCAAAATATCTACACTCAGTGGAAAATGGGTGTCATCTCACCCAATATTTGCCTCACTCAACAATATGTAATGAAGTTGAAAGCAAGGAATATATGCAATAAAATTTGCATAGATGATGCACATACAAAATTTAGAACTCAGCCAGAAGGTTTGTTAGTTTGTTTCCTAAGTGCATTTACAAAATCCACAACTTTCAGGTCACTGCTTGTTTGTGTTTTTTTCTCTTTGTTTTAATATGTATTACCATTTAAGACTTCAGTCTCAAGTCTTTTTCAGAAAGCGTTATTCTTAGCCATGAGAAACCTTCTAATGCTCTGTTTAGTCACAGAAATATCAGGAATTACTTTATAAGATCTCCAATCTTTACAATCACCAAACATTACTCAGTATAGTTTACTGAATGTGATAGTATCACAGCACAAGATAGCAATAATCCCTTGCAGCTATTTTGCTAGGGTTTTTAGGTTTCCAGGTTTCCAGTCTGTTGTAACCTTTGAATTTTTTCTTCAATATGTAGGCCAAAATAAAGACTGTGATACCGGTAAAAACAAATGCAAGGCACATAGTCTTATTCAATCGTATCTGTTAAACATGTTTTTTTTCCACTGCATAAGCATTTAGTCTCATTCAAAATGTTAAAGAATAATTTGTTTTTTATACTTTAAAGAGCTAACTCAGTTTGGATGCAAGCCCTGAAAATAATCTTCCAATATTAAAAAAAAAAAAGTTTGCTGTTTAATATTCTTGGGAAAATCAATATCCACAATTCTGTCAGATGCATTAGACATATGTTCATAAAGAGTGCAACACCATGAATCACTTCTCCCAAGGTTCATTGATTGCTACCGCCACAATGTTATGAGTTAGAGACACAGAAGACAAATAATAAATGATCCTTTAAAAAATTACTCATAACCCAAAGAGTATTGAGAGTAGAGCAAATAAGAAAGGAACTGGTTTATTTTATGTGATTTTTTTTGCACTTACAAACTCCACTGTGCTTTATCTTTTTTCCAGCACAGCTGGAATTCAGAAAGTACCAGTGGTACCTAGTTCGATAGAAGTAGATACCCATTCAACCTCCAGCAACAAAACTAATGTTATGAGTAAAACCACTTGCACCTCACAGTTGAGAACCTTCACTCTAGATCAGTAGCTTCAAATATACCGACCAGATAGTCATGGGTGAAAACAGAGTGTACTTAAAGGATTCAAAGAAAGTCACTTAGGAAAACAAGTCAACAACTGTCAACAACTTACTTTCAATTCCTCTCACATTCTGTTTGTGGCATCAATCTGCATTGGAGAATTTGTACAGGTCACCAAATCCAAGACAGCTGAAAACCAATGGTCTAGATTATACCCTTCATAGACTGGTCATTTCAAGGGTATTTAGATGGAGGAATAAATCTACTAGGGAAAAAACCCAAAAATGCCGGGTTGTGCCAGAGGATTTGTGGGGCAAAACTGAACGAGGGCCAGAGTAAATGTCAGGTGCCAGTAGGCTGCTCTTACGAGATATAAAGCCTTTGAGGTATTAGGCAGGATTAAATGTGAACACAGCTGTGCAAATTTAGGTCAGATCACTCGAAAAAACGAATGAAGAGCAGCCCCGATTTGTCCTCTGTTAGCACGTGCCTGTCAGGACACCAGTTCTGAGTTCGGCTCAGCACAAATCACTATCTGCTTACACCAGTTAATAACAACCTGCTGTTGGTATTGTGCATGAAACGAAACAGCAGGGAAAATTCAGAAGAGGGAGAGCAAAACAGAAGGAACAAGGAGATAATACAAACTTTCACCTGGACTAGCTTCCCACTGCTACATAATCCTCTCTTCTTCACACCTTCCCTACCTCTTCCTTCCCCAACTTGTATTTCTTCTTTATGACCTTCAAAAGAAAAAGAGGTTTTAAAGTTTTATGCACAACTGAGAGCTAAAACTCCAGACTCCTAAGAACATCATCACCTTCAATCTTCAGCAGTTTTTGTGTCTTATTCCCACTGTTCATCTGAATCTTTTTTTCTGATATTCCTGTTGTCAGTCTTAGAAACACGAAACGCATCAAAAAGCAGCAAGTTATCTGAAGTCTATTTAGGACACTCAGACAGAATTATCCATCTTTCTCATGTTTGACTGTGCTCCCCTCACCAATAAAGGCAGTTATATTCTTCTCAGTCTGGGCTCTTCTGTTGGTTTCATACAAGAAATTAGAGCTCTTTAGGACATGGTATCATGTATTATTTTCCTGTACTCATATAAGAGCCCAACAATATATATATATATTTTTTTTTAAAGTTCTACTCAAGTTCATACATGACTGATCTCCAAACTGCATGGACATAGGTCTATACTAAGTCCTTGGGAGTATATCAGGATGTTTGACCTCATTCAAATCTTTAGCAACACCTAAAAGTCAATTCCATCTGTCTTCTGAGTAGCCCACATCTGGAAGTGACAGCCTGTTGACCAAGATCCTCCTTGGAGAGATTCCAGCATTGGAAGCTGTAGAGCTGGAAAGGAGGTGTAGGAAGATGGATGTGACGGTTTAACCCCAGCCGGCAACTAAGCACCACACAGCTGCTCACTCACTCCTCGCCGTGGGATGGGGGAGAGACTGGAAGAGCAACTCCTTGTGCCCCCCAGCCTACTCACTGGTGGGGTGGGGTGAGAAGCAGAAAAGACCTTGACACTGTGTAAGCACTGTTCAGCAATAACGAAAACATCACTGCGTTATCAACACTGTTTTCAATAGAAATCCAAAACACAGCTTCATACTAGCTACTATGAAGAAAATTAACTCTATCCCAGCCAAAACCAGCACAATGGATGAAACGCATCCTCTTGTAAGAGCCATGTGGCTGCCTGATGCATGAGTAAAGGAGCTAACTGCTTTTGTGCACAAACTCTCATGTCAATAGAGACATCACCAAAGAATCCAAGTACATGACAGAGGGACTTGAACATCACCATGATGCTACTAACTAGTGACAGCTAATGAACTAGTGACAGCTAAGACAGTGAAAGGCTAATGGATTATATGGTTTTTGGCACTGTTCTGACTGCATTTCCATTTCTGGTCATGAAAAATTTCATGGCACTGTCTAACTCCGCTGTAAACTCAGCTGTCCTGTCAGATTTTAAATGCTTATTTTGCATTTTGCCTGATCAAATTCACTACAGACTTTCACTTGGACAAGTTATAGTCTCCTTCAGATGTTTTGAGGACATTCTAAGCAAGCACATAGTTTACATTAATCACACTGATTATCTTTGTGAAAAATTTAAAGCACAGACATTTGCCCATGAGAATCATCTCACTAACTAGAAATGCTTCATATGTATGAGGTGTTTAGAGTCACACCATAGTCAATTGAGATCTAGCAAATATGCTCAACAAGATTCATGTGGCCATTGACACTTCTATGCTCACTACCAAGGGAGCTGAAGGTGCCAAGGGAGATGCTCGGGTGTAGCTGTATGAGCCAAGTTCACATCTAGTTAGATGAATGCCATTCATAGCAAAATTGCACATATAAAGAGGATTTTGAATGTGTCTGCAGAATCACACATGAAAAGGGTGAGAGAGGCAGAATGTGTGTGCCTGTATAGATATTGCCTTACATGTTTAAAAAGAATAAAGCAAGAAACCAAGAAAATCCTTAAAACTTAATGACACCACATTTTGCCTTTTTTTGCTGTACAACATTTTGCCTTTTATGATACAGATGTAGACATCTAGCTGGAATCACTATTTAGAGTATCACTGGATTGAAAGGTGTTCAGCGCTCAGAAGATAGGAAATGCCAAAGATAAGGTTGGCCATGGAGTCTCCATTCTCTCCTTACTTAATGCACATACATTATTTTATGATCAGACACTGATCTACAAAAACACTTCTGCCTCTTGCAGTGCTCAGGACAGACAAGTTCTGGGAATGAATCTTGACTTTTTAGAAGAGTCACTTCCCTTTTTCAGATTTCAGAAGATGTGTTATAAGGGAGATAAGGGATCCCAGGAAAAAAGAGAGGACTCTGCTGGTTCAAGAAAATATGTGCATATTTAGCAAGTCAGGTTCTCTGACGTTTTGATCGCTTGATCCAAGTTTTGAGCAAGTTAAAGGCTCTTAACACAGCCCTCTATTTAATAAAATTATCTGAAATTGCTAACAAAGTAAGCATTCTCAGCAGCTGCATTAAGGTTTCATGTGGAATAAGTGGAGCTACTGACACTCATAAGGAGCTGTTGTGTATTTGCAGTACTGGGCCAAAAGAGAACAGCACAGCAAGCAGAGTCCTACTTTCACACACTGAGCAAGACAAGAGCTTAGAACACTGAGAGCTTGACAAGCAGTTGTGGCTTGGATTATTATCACCAAAAATACTCACAGGCTGGGACAGTGCAGGAAGACGATAAGGATGTTGGGGAGAGGACTTGACAGAGAGGGACCATCAGAGCAGCATCAGCAGAACTAGGTTCTTGGTACTACTGGAAGAGGGAATATTTGCAATACTGAAATTAATACAGCATGATGTTTTACTTCCAGGCTCACCAAAAAAAAAAAAAACCAAAAAAATTATAGCCATCCTCAGCTGCAAAATATTTAACAAATTGCACACAAACTTTGAAACAAGTGTTCGTTCTAAGGGGCATTGACTACTATAGAAAATAAAGAATCTGTAGACAATTTTGCATAATGATGGCTCTTCGGACAGGCAGTAACTATAAAACTGGAATGCAGTAATGGAGCAACAGGTGTCAGTTTAGAGCAGCATGATTTAAATATAGGCAATAAAATATGCAGAGCCATAATCAGAATGTTGACTTGTTTTAAGTGTTTGGGGCCATGTTGATATAAATAACTACACCAGGTTTTGCTGCAGAGCAAGAGCTAAATTAAGTAGTTTACAAACAGAGGAAAAGGCTGACTTAATTTGTCATGGCATTGCTTGATCTGTGACAAAAAAAGAAAGGGCCAAGTAAGCCACTGCTAGACATGGAACCAACACAACAGGGCTTGAGGTACAGCTACTGAATAAAACAAGGCTAGCAGAGTCTATCAAAATAACAGGAAAAACATTTCTTTCTCAAATTCAGGCCAGCATCTTGGTAAACTTCACCAGAAGGATGGCTTTGCACAGCTACAAATTTTGCCTCACAGAAGGGCTGTAATTTTTCCTGGAGGCCTTGGCTCTTATTCCAGCCTCAGAACAGCTGTCCCTCAGGCTTTGCCTGACAAACATGTCATGCTGCAAGCAAGCTGCTCGGCCATCTCATGGAGCTAATGACCCTTTTCAAATGAGTAAGGGCTTGCAGATTGGATGTTGAGCTCTTGAGGTTCAGTTGGACAGGGAGCTGGATTTTCCTTTGGAGAGCTGGGGGCACTGGCAACCCATCACATGGCATGAATTACTGATTTTCCAAAGCATCTAAGTGTTGGCTTTGGTGTTGTCCTTAACACGCTTACTTGAGTTGCAAAGCAAACAGTGCCTGAAGAGGAAGGAGATACGCTAACAAGATAAAGATATACAGCTCAAGGCTATTTCCCTGAAATCCTCTTTGCTTGTGCCCAAATACTTCCAGCCAAACAAACTTGGGCAACACAGACAGGGAGCTTTCTAGAAAGGCAGCTGCTGAGGCACCAGTACTACCATCCTGCCACACCACCTCCATGTCCCTTTGAAGTTCTGCTTTCTTAGCACTGATTAAATGTGAGCAGAGTTGATGTCCATAGCATGCTGCAGACGTACATAAACCAGCAACAAACTGCACATTTCTGATGCAGATAACAGTCTGGTGGTAGCAGCACGGTATGCACAGCAAGAAAACACCCTCTTTCTGCAGACGTTTTTGCAGCCTGTAGTGAACTACATACGGCCACAGTTTACAGTGGCACCAGGGCCGAAACAGGCTCGTTTAAGGTAAGCAGGGTACCCATACCCTGAAGTTATAGAGACCACTATTTAGACATAGCCCTCAGTTTGTAAGGTCTAAGCTGATGGCAGCAGGAGATGCTTCTTGCCAAAAACAGACAGAACTGTGTTGCTAACAGCTCTACACCCAGGAGAGGATCACCTGCTTGAGGCGTGGGCAGCGGAGAAACTTTCCCCTTCCAAATGGGGCTTCTGAGGCTACGCTGCTTTCTAAAGGAGTTTGACTGCACTTGTGGCTGGCTTCTCCCAGATACCAGAGCTGTTATTCTGCCATTGTAAGCACAGACCAGGTCCTGAAATCTTATAAGCACTGTCCTCCTTCATGGTTTCCAGTGGGGTTAATAATGAAGTAATGGAAGGAATTTTATTTTGGATGCAAATGGTCATTGGGGCCTTTTGAGAGAACTGATCATCTTTAAAACAAATGGAAAGGCCTGTTATGTACAAACTTCCTCCTTCCGTCAACAACTGAGTGACTTATAAGCAAAGTGTTGACAGCTTCTTCAATGTTTTCTTGTTCTAGGTAAGTGTCTAAGCTCTCTCCTAACTCCTCTCTTTCACAGACCAGACTATGCACAGGACAGTCCTGTCAGATGATGCCAATAGCAAAGCTGGAAGCTGGAAGCAGCAGAGTTTTAACCTCATGATCACTCCAAAAGCTGACGCAGAGAGGAATTACATGAAAGGCTTTATATTCNAAACCTCCTTTGTCAAAGCTCTGTGTCCACAGGTACACTGTATGCCATATTGCAGAAATACTTAGAAAAATTAAGGAACATTTCATTGTTGTTCTTGATTGCTGCCATATAGCGGTACTACGTGTGTCTTGGGTACTGGACTATTTACAATATAGCAGTGATGACTGCTTTTACTAGTTTGCCATGGCTTACAGCTAGTTATCTTGGAGCTTTATTTAATTTATTGTTGTTGTAGGTAATGCAGACACACAATTTCAATTGGCAGCCAGAACCAGACTGTGAACACACTGAATACTGTAATTCTGTAGAAATTCCAACACTTCCCATATAAATATTTATACTCGAATAGACATAACATGGGGAAAGATTCTAGGAAACCATCACACAGGAACTCTTCCCAAGGCAAAATATTGCAAAATTGGAAATTATGAAATTATGGAGGAATTCTCCCACCTACATGGCTTTCCCAACCTAAAGTCCTGCTTTGTCATTTCAGTAAAGACAGAAAGTTGACTACCACTCTTTCTTAAGTCTTTAGAACANGTTTCCAGTGGGGTTAATAATGAAGTAATGGAAGGAATTTTATTTTGGATGCAAATGGTCATTGGGGCCTTTTGAGAGAACTGATCATCTTTAAAACAAATGGAAAGGCCTGTTATGTACAAACTTCCTCCTTCCGTCAACAACTGAGTGACTTATAAGCAAAGTGTTGACAGCTTCTTCAATGTTTTCTTGTTCTAGGTAAGTGTCTAAGCTCTCTCCTAACTCCTCTCTTTCACAGACCAGACTATGCACAGGACAGTCCTGTCAGATGATGCCAATAGCAAAGCTGGAAGCTGGAAGCAGCAGAGTTTTAACCTCATNAAATTCCAACACTTCCCATATAAATATTTATACTCGAATAGACATAACATGGGGAAAGATTCTAGGAAACCATCACACAGGAACTCTTCCCAAGGCAAAATATTGCAAAATTGGAAATTATGAAATTATGGAGGAATTCTCCCACCTACATGGCTTTCCCAACCTAAAGTCCTGCTTTGTCATTTCAGTAAAGACAGAAAGTTGACTACCACTCTTTCTTAAGTCTTTAGAACATTAGATATGCATCCAATAAGAATACATTGTATGAAGATACTACTTGGTACTGAGTGGTCCAGCTGGATATTTTCACAAAGTTTCAGAAAAAACACATGGAAAGGTGTAACTCTGCCTGGAAAAAATGAAATTAAAATGTTTCCTGCTAGACCTTTTCATATTGCGTGGGATAATCTCAGCAAAATGAAGCAATGCACCCAATACCATGTACTCCCTGTGACCAATTTGAAGCCAACAAAGGTTTCATTTTTATTATTTTGCTCCATTTCACTGATACAATGCAATTCCAGGAACAAGACTATCTTGATGAAAAGATATGTCACCACAAATATCTTGTACAACACTGAAATTGCACAATCAAACACCAAGCTGCTGAGCTAAAAACCAAAACAAAACAACTTCATGTACTCCAGGCCAGGAATTCAGTCAGAATAAAACACCTAGTCAGAAACAGAGAGGTTATCTACGAACAGAGGAAGTTTCATTGCCCAAGCAGAAACTGGGACAGCATTTTGGATTAAACACTTCTTATTCGAAGCAGGAACCCGTAGCAAACAAGGATGAGATGCAGACCAATTTTTCAGTTTTATGCCAACCTGAAAGACAATACTATTCAGATTTCCTCTGGTACATTGCAACTTATCAGATCATTTCCTTCATACTAGTTTGAAATAAAGTGTCATCTTGAAAATTATTGACATTATTTGCTAAGTAACTGAATTCTTTATAGAGGACTAACCTCCAGATCCTGACCCTGCTAAATTTTTGAGCTCATTCTATTTACATACCTCACAGTGAACATTCAAGATCTCTTAAGAATGAAGACTCAGCTTAGGAGAGGCACTAACAGCTTCTACAGCAAGATGTGACATGACTGTCAGGCACAGATCAAGCATCTATATTAAAACAAGAAGAAGGCTTTTCCTTGGTCTCCAAACAAGAAAGTGAAGTGCACGTG
>VYZW01006750.1:39512-54515 GCA_013401315.1 Balaeniceps rex
CACATAATCTTATTTCATGCATATGCTAAGCCAGAAAAAAATGTCTGGGTCTGCCGAAGTAAAAAATAACTTAAATCCTGTATCTTATTTATGAAGCATTCCAAATTTGTCCATCAATAAAACTTTCACCAGAAATGGTCCCACTCCCATCCAAAGCAGTAAAATGGCTATTTTCAAAATTTTTTGCATATGACTACATGTCACTATTAAGATCAGGAGATACAAACGACTCTGAAAATTACAAAAAGTGTTCTCACGAATCTGTCAAGCTGAATGGGTTTGTGGGATGATACTATACAAAGAACCTTAATTATCAAACAGCATGGAAACTGAACAACATGATATCTGGAATATTTCTCATCATAGTCAGGTGCTCAGCCAGTGAATATCAATATAGTTTGACTGGGATCAAGAGAGTTTTTTGCCTACTTATACCATGGGAGGATAATTCCCACTATATGTTTAAAATATCTTGTCCTTTTCTGTTCTTGTATAATAAGCTATTATTTCTGCAGCTGAAGCTTCTGAAAAACATGATTTCTGTGTCAGAGGGATAAAAATATCCCTGACACAATGCTGGATTTCATTTAGAAAAGCATCATAAGATTCACAGTTTGAGCTGGAATTTATTATTGATCCTTTCAGCTCAATGCAAATTTGAAATTGTGCTCTGAAACAAACAGTACACTTTCCTTAGTCAAATCCTTACAGCGACATTAAGAAAAAGATCAAAACAGTTCTAAAATTAACCACTGTTTTTTAAAATTTTTTATGGTTCCATCATTAGACATATAGATGAAAAAAAGGGCAGGAATCTGTTTTGGATAAGAACTTGTAAAACTTGCATTTTCTTCCTTTTGGTTTGTATTTCTCCGATACGATTGTAATTTGTGTTCTGAGAGCACCAGGCTGAGACAGGAGACCCATTTTAATAAGCCCTATAGAGACAGAGTAACAAGGCTGAGACAGGAGACCCATTTTAATAAGCCCTATAGAGACAGAGTAACAATATGTAATTAACTCTTGGAACTTGACAAAACACTGCTTTAAATCCAAAGCAACCCCTTTTGAAGAAAAAGCAACTTGATTCAACTTCTCTTCTATCCAGATTGCTGTGTCCGTAGAATCTTCTGCACAAAAACTAAACTCCAATTTTTGTTTTCCTGGGTTTTCTTAGGCATAACAAAACACGCAAATTTCTCAAACATGTAGAATCCAGAAGCACAAAATAGCTCGGGTATTTATAGCCCTACTATGCCAAAATTAAGGTCAGGAAACAGACTTCTCACTGCCCTTCTCCTACCCCATCCAGTGCCTTATCTGAGTTTTTACTGACAGAGCTCTCTGCAATTCTGTATAAGGCCCAACTGACACAATTTTGGCTGTGTTGTTCCCGTTTCCCAGCTGAATGGGACAGGGCAGCTTCAAAACACGCATCTTTTTGACAAGGTCCTTTGAGTGGCCCAGTCTAGAAAGCATCTTCTGGACATGCTTAAAGCATATGGTAAAGAGCAAACTGCACCCCAAATACAGTGTCTAGGAGAGCTTTCACCCCAAACCCAAAATGCTGGTTGCAAAGGCTGTAAAGGGAGAGGGTTTGGGGACTGAAGGAAACACCCTAAGGATCAGAGTGGAGATACATGGCTTAAACATAGTCAACAATCATTTACTGCTTTATGTCCCCACCTTATGCCTTGTCTGGCAACTCCTACATTTAAATTCCTGGCTTTGGCAGTGACACTTTTAGTCTTGATGCTCTAAGCAGTCTTTGTCTCTCACTCTCAGCCTTCCACCAGAAGTTTGTCTGCTGGAGCACAGGCTGCAGAATATATGTGCGCTGTGAGTTTCCAACACGCTACTTTAGCAAGAGACCACTTTCATCGATATTTCATCTAATAAGCTGAACTCTGAAGTGAACCTCAGGTACCTCCCATCCTTACTCTGCTTGGATGGTGGGGCAAAAACTTCCTGTAGAGGGACAGAGGAGACATGAATTTGACAGTGTCCTTAACCTTCAGAGATCTAACTAAAGTCATTCATCTGTCAGGGACCTCATCATCTGAAATTCCATCGCTTTAGAAGTCAACAAAAATCCTTACTGGTGCCTTTTATTTTCAAGCTTTCTAAAATGTGAGTATTTTAAAAGAAAAAAACATAAATGTGGAGAGAGTAGGACTTTCCTGGGGAGTATAAGTTTTGGCAGCAGGCACAGTTAGCAAGCTACAGCTGCAACTTTCAGTCTTTGAACACCTCATTTACGACACAGTCTTTCTCTGGAATCATAGAATCATAGAATCATGGAATAGTTTGGATTGGAAGGGACCTTTAAAAGTCATCTAGTCCAACCTCCCTGAAATGAGCAGGGACATCTTCAACTAGATCAGGTTGCTCAGAGCCCCAAATAAGCCTTTTATTGATGTTACAGCTGTTGAGGTAATTCTACAGAACCAGCACATCACTGACTCCTTCTGAAATCACCAGCTATTTCGGAGGCATAAAAGAATGCACTGGATTTCTGTGGGAATTGAGTACGCTAGAAAGCTTGTGAGGAAGCCTNTCATGGAATAGTTTGGATTGGAAGGGACCTTTAAAAGTCATCTAGTCCAACCTCCCTGAAATGAGCAGGGACATCTTCAACTAGATCAGGTTGCTCAGAGCCCCAAATAAGCCTTTTATTGATGTTACAGCTGTTGAGGTAATTCTACAGAACCAGCACATCACTGACTCCTTCTGAAATCACCAGCTATTTCGGAGGCATAAAAGAATGCACTGGATTTCTGTGGGAATTGAGTACGCTAGAAAGCTTGTGAGGAAGCCTGCTTTTTAACAAGCAGGTTTTCAAAGAGTCTGCTTTTACAAGGCTAGCTTGTGAACTGCTGGCTAAGCAGCCAGGTGCTGGAGCTGATTCCAGATATAGCAGGTCTTAAAAATTACAACAGCGCTGTATAAAAATAAGATGGGGAGAGTATAAACTCTGACGAGGAGAAAAAATTGTTTTCATGCTTCAGAAAATTTTGGAGTTTGGCTAAAAGGATTCTGCATATGTCAGTAGCAACTGATGGTGTGTGGCCTCTTCTGAGCAAACTTATGAACAATTATGCATAAAGACTCTGGTATAAAACACTGTATTCCATTACTATTCCAAGAATAAGGAAAATATATCAGTGGCAAAACTTAGTGGTTCTACAAAACCCATCACATGGGAACTTCAGCAGTACTTCATCTCCATACTGCCCTGGGAAGTAAACTTATATCATCATCCTTATTCTAGAACTACATGTAGGCAATGAAATGTTTGCTAAGAGCAGATCAGGAGAAAAGTGCTGAACAGAGAATTCCATAAGCACATTCATAAACAATCAAACTAAAAGTCCCTCTAGGCCTGCAACATATTTTTAGAGACCAAGAGAGGCAGAAAAAGTAAGGAGCCATCCTCCTCCTTACAGAGCCTTCCAGCCCTCTACAGTAATGCCCTGGCTCCCAGGCAGTTCCTCCCCAAGCTGAATACACCAGTCTATTTGCTTGTTTCATTATAAAAACTATTCCATGTTTGTGGTGACTTGTGCCCCAGTTGTTACATTTTTAGAAACAAAGACAGAAATTTAAACTGTATTTAAAGTGCATACTCACTGTTGATGGCATACAATTCAATGGTGTAATGAATTTCTGAGCTTCTTCGCTATTAATTTCCTACTACTTCCTACCTGTCTTTTGCCTTTTTCTTTGCTCAGTAGTGAGGTGCTTGCAAGAATTTTTCACTGTCTTTCCAATACCTCTTTGTACTCTAAGCAACTACTTATAGAATCATAGAATCATAGAATGCTTTGGGTTGGAAGGGACCTTTAGAGGTCATCTAGTCCAACCCCCCTGCAGTGAGCAGGGACATCATCAACTAGATCAGGTTGCTCAGAGCCCTGTCCAACCTGACCTTGAGTGTTTCCAGGGATGGGGCCTCCACTACCTCTCTGGGCAACCTGTACTTAAGAGCCTTCATTTCGTTTAACTACTGAGGTTTTGAGGATTTTCTTTAATGGGCATTTTTCCTGACCAAGTGACACAGAAATTCTGCTTCTACAGAAAAGTTCATCTGAGCTTGACTTGACTTTCACTGAAATCAAGGAGAAGCTGAATGTTAAACACAGCTTGTGTTTTGATGGTTAGCATGTCAAACCAGGTGTCAGCAGGAGGGAAAATCCTCCTTTCTTACACCACAAGGAAGATGACAGAGAAGCCAATATACAGCTGGGAAGTTCAGATCAGGCAGAGGATGATACCACAGTGACAACAACAACAAAGTATAACCATCTTTTCAAATCTAAAGGTAAGTACCTTTCCAAAGAGCTGTTTAGTGGATTATCCTAAAATCCTTGATATCAGCGCGTAGGTCAGTTAATCCAGGGTAGGGTAAAGTCCCCAGGCAAAAAAAGAAAAAACAACAACTGAAAAAAGAGGGAAAAATGTAACAGAGAACCGTAGAGGCACAGCTGTGAGTTCATAAGCACACGCAGGGACATGCATCTCCTTCCTGCTCACAGAGCAAAACGACTTCACCTCTCACCTTATTTGAACCAACAAAAGCAAATCTGATCTGAGAAGCATTCTGCAGCAGGAGTATAAAAATGATAATTGAAAGTTTATTACTTAACGCTTGGCAAAGCTATTTCCCATGGCAATTTGATAAATACCTTGACTTTTCTGCCCGTCGTAACCTCAGACATTTATTGCCTCATTTGTTATAACAAACGTTCAGTTATCTTCCAACTACCCAGCCGATATTTAACAGACTGTACAGCGGGAATGTTACCACGGTAGAAAAAAGCCAAGAGATGAGACTGGAAGTTCAGGGGGTGGGAAAGACAACAGCTTTCTGGAGAACTGCACCCATCTTACACAAGAAAAGCTGCTTAATTTAAGCAGAGGTCCTGCTTCAACAGGCTTGGGGAAGCAGAGGCTCCTTTCTGCTGATGGAGTCTCCTCACTCTTTCCCAGCATCAGGGAGAGCAGAGACCCACATCTCCACAAAATACCATAGGGTAGCCAGAAGAAATCATGATGGCTCAAGTCACTTGGACTACTCAAATGAAGTATTTATTGCTTTATTTACTGCAGGCCAGTTCTTGCTTAGGCAAGGTGATCTTAGAAAGCAGGGTTTTGCAATCAAAAAAGAATTAGGGGGGAAAGAAAATCCTGTATCGGAGTGTATTGTAAGCCTCCACGGCAGTGGGATTTTTATGGCCAAAAGGCTAAACAGAAGTCTTGTAGCAACTCACTACATGTCCTCCCTTTGGTTAATGCAGGCTGACACTGCTGCCAGTCTGAGCTCTCTCTGCCGCTATGAATTAATGGTTTGGAGGCACAGGGCTGCAGGGAGCACTGCCGTGGTGGAGCAGGACAGGGTTCTTCTCCTCCCTGCAGGCACCGGGGCAAGCGTGTCCCCAGCCAGCAATGCAAAATACATACTACGACGCTGAGAGCGTTTTGGAGAAGAGATGGAAAAATATCCTGATGCTCACTTGAGAATGGTGGGGAAAATACTGCCATCAGAGGACAGATCCAGCTTCAGTGAGGTTGGGTACCTCACTCACTGCAACTCACTCCAGTCACCAGGTATTTGTGATCAGCAGGTATATGTGCCATCTGCATGGTAAGGCACAACCTGCCCTCCTCGTGGACTGTCTGCATGCAGGTGGTGATTACGAGGCAAACCTGTCCCAAGTCATCTCCCAGTGACACTAAGTGACACCCATGGCACTCATCTGGGCAGCACCCACAGCTATTGCATCCTCCACATCTGTGGAGGTTTTATCTTTTGTATAAGAAAGTGAAATGGAACAACTTCCCAAGCCAATAAAAAAGAACCTGAAATTTCCAAGAGAAAGCAGATAATACTCATGAAAGGGGGGAAAAAATACATGGCAGATGATTGCAGTGTAAAACATCAGTCCTGTTGTTTCCAGTGTCTCCTTTGTTGCTTGGGTACCTCCAGCAGCTAAGGAAAGATCAAAGGACCCCAAATAGACCAATGGATTATAATGCCCTATGGAGCCAGTATTAGAAGTTTATTCTTTGGTCTGCATTTCTCTGATATTATTCTAATTAGCTGTATTATGATGGTGGTGCCTAGAGGCTCAATTATTTCATTTCACCAGGGATGGCTGCTGTATTAATTTTTAAACAGCACGCTTTAAATATTTACTGATGTTGTTAAGAACCTGCGATGAGATGCCAAGAGATGCCAAGACCCTTCTTATCAATAGGAAGGATTCAACTGTTTTTAGCAAAGTTGTGCTTGTTATATCATTCAGCCAAACTCTAAAACTTAAAGAGAAATATTAACCTGTCTTTCTTTGTAATAACTCTCCAACCTGAATGAATTTGTGATGTGTTTTTTTTCCATTTATTTTACTTACACATTTAACCTGAAGACATTTTCTGCAAAAGATTTAATTCCTTCAGTGATAAATTCCACACCCTGGATTAAAAGAAGGGAGAGGACAAAGACAAAAAAGAGGAAATGGTGAAAATGTGATTTATTTCAAATATTTGGCTCTTTTCTTGACATTCCAGATCTCAGATGCAACTGGATACAGAAATGTTCATCTTCTGTTACCCAAAGGCAAAACAGGAAAAAAAAATAGTTTTCAAAGTTTTAAAGGAAAATTATGAAAAACACAGAAATATTTAATTCTGAAGTTCAAAAACCAAGTTGACAAATAACAGAAATGTTTATATACATATATGTATATATGTATATTTCAATCAAACATTTGAACAGATCTTCAGAGAGGCTGCGGGATCTCCATCCCTGGAGAATCTCAGAGTTCACCTGGACAAGGCCCTGAGCAACCTGACCTAACTTTGAAGGTGGCTCTGCTTTAACCAGGGGTTTAGTCTAGGTGACTTTTAGGAGTAATTTTTATATCAGTCTATGATTCTATATAAATGATAAATTATTTTGGGGGACCTTCAATGAAATTACAAAGCATGGAGTAAATCTCCAGGAAGGAGACCCATTTGGTCAATCCTTCCTGCAGGCCCAAATGTCTCTGTATATTTAGAGATGCAAGCAGAGAAACCACTAGATGCAAGCACGTGGCTGAATGGGGACCCTGAGCAGTCCCCCTGACCACATTGTTCATAGACTAGATCCAAACAAACCAATATTAGGTCATTCTTCAGAGATAAAGGTTGGATTTTGAATCAGAATCAATGCTGAATTTTGAAGTTTCCTGTGGCAGACTTTCAGTGGAACAATCTTGGGAAAGGTTGGGGGTTTTTTTCTTCTTCTTCTTCTTCTTCTTTTTTGAGAGGTACAGAATATTTTATTGTTGTTGTTTTGGAATGAAAAGAAACATCTAATACCCATTTTTTTGAAACAGATGATTTTGGCATTGCTGACATGTTTCAGTATGTTTCGGTTCTGTTGTTTATTTTTCCCCCTTGAAACAAAATTTCATCACAATCAACACCTTTTTGTAAAATTACTACTTTTTTTTGATAAAAGCAGCATTTTCTGATTGATAGGAAAATATTTCATCACAATTTTTTCCTCCAGCTTGATCTGTGATATTTGTTCATCACATTCTATTCCCTGCACAGTAACTGTGATATCACTGTGCCATGGGCACTAAATAAAAATGAAAATAAACTAAGGACAAAATGCTCATCTAGCCTGAAGCAGTGGCGATGGAGGGAAGTCAATAGAGCTATGCTCAATTACACATATGAAGGGCCAAACTTGCAATGTAATGTACAAGATTTGTAGCAACACCTCAAAACCAGTCACTTTTATCTATTAAAGAACTCCCATCTTGACCGTTCACAGGAAAGACTTCTCATCTTCTTACTCAGCTCTGCAGAGTCATACCTCACTTATTTCCCTCTCTGCTTATCTAAGTATTTCTGTTTGTATGCTATTTTAACATCAACATCCTCAAGCTAATTTATTGGGCTTTCTTGATTCACAGATGAAGAATTAGGTGGGTCTCGTACGACTGAGCATTCAACAGTTGAAGTGATTCTTCATGGTGCTAACCTCTGTGTCATCCTGATTGATACGGGCAAAGCCGAGGACCTGCACCTGCTCCTGGAAGCTATGGGTCCAGTACAATTTTAGCCTAACAGAGGTGTCACTCAGAGCGTCCAGAATTTACACAAAAGGCAGGTTAAATACTTGACAGCAAAGTTCTGTCTTCTTTTTCTGCAATAAGGAACTTCTCTACAACAATATTCTCTGTCCACTGAGAAATCTGCATAAATAACCAAGGATCACCTTATATACGAGACAGAGTTGATTACAACAGCCAAAATATTTAACTTAGATGACAATGGGCATAAGTTGAAGCAAAGGAAATTATGATCGGAGGTAAGGGAAATATTTTTCCCTCTGCGGGTGGTTGCACACTGGGAACTTGCCCAGAGAGGTGACGGAATCTCCATCCATGGAGATATTTAAAACTCTACAAGACATGTCCCTGTGCAACCTGCTGTACCTTCAGAGGCGCCCCTGCTTTGGGCAGGGGTTGGACCAGATCACCTCCAGCGGTCCCTTGCAACCCAAATTACTCTTTAGTTATATGACCAAGTTTTGCAGTCCTTTGCAGCCATGCCATGCTGACAGACAGCTTAATCTAATCATGATGCCTGTTTAAACTGACTGTAAATCTACAACATAAGGATGATCCTCTCCCAAGAAGCATAGCTAAATCAGGGAATTTAAGACTACACATCTGTGTTGTCACAACAGAAAAGATAAAAGAGAAAAGGGTACCACGAACTGCCATATTTGCTGGCATATGTAGAGCAGTGTCATCAACTGCAGAGAAACTCAACTGTAGAGAAAGTCATCAACAGAGCTATTGTGGCCCTTTCTTCAGGAGCAAGAATATTTCAGAGCAAAAATTCAGTGCATAACTCAGCAGTCATAACTGTAAGAAAAAAAATCTTCAAGTGTTACACAAAGGCTATCAGGTCCACCTCCTTGATGTCCTTTCCTCATACCCCAGGACTCTGCAATGTTGAGATTACAGCCTGAGAACAATCAGACAAGCAAGACGGGCGTAGGTACTATCTCAAGAGGGAAGTAGGTGGAAGCTCTGCAGCTCTCTAAGCTTTCATAGCAGGCCCCTGGCAAACACCTACGCAGAGCTGCTCACGACTGTGAGACTCACAGCTTCTACCGACCCACCCGAATCTCTCTGTGCTTCTCAATCCTGCAGGCCTGGGTGCAGAAGGGTAACTGAAGCAGTGCACAGGCAGAGAGCAGAGGGAAGAGAGGAGGAGAGCCCAGGATGGAGATGAGCTGCAGCACTGTTGCTGGTGGTACAACAAGCACAGGGGTCTTCGGCCTGGGAGGTCCAGGGGTCAAGATATAAAGGTGATGGATTGGAGGATGCTCAAGCCAAGGTACCCTTTTCATTCCTTGCTTCATATTGCCCATGTCAACCACGTTGCAACTTTAGGTGTAAGAGTAGGAGTGGAAGAAATGAGACTGAAAGACCTGATGACATTGGTATGAAGCAGACTAGAGAAAAAGACTGTCAGGGTTGCAAACTTAAATGCATACCTGTGCTCATACACTGCAGCAATACATGAAGAAATTAATAGCCAGACAGGGTCAGCCCTATCTGAAAAGCTTGTCTATAGTATCAAATCACTTTCTATATTTACCTTTTGAGCCTATTTCAAAGAACATTGAGAGAAGCTGAAACCTGAAAATACTGACTAGTAGCTATCATGTCCTTACTCAGCAGAACTTTGTTTTAAATCTGTAGGAGAGCATTAGCTACTGCACATGCTCTGAAATCAAAACAAAACAAAGAGTACATGTGTTAATTGCAAATTTACTGTTTTGTCCACTGCTAACATCCATAGGCTGGCCTTTGCAACAGAAAGATCGACACTTTTTTCCTGGGTTCCCCCTAAGGCTTGTGTTGTGAAATAGCTGAACAGGGAGAAAGCTCCTAAAGAAGGATGAATGAGAAGACTGAATGAAAATGTCACCCTATCCTTCCCTACAATAACTGCATATATGAATAAGTGTAAAGCATATATCAATATTTAAAAGAAAACTAGCTGAAACTTTTTTCTCTTCCCTGGGACAGTTTTATTAAAAGCAAGAGCCTTATTTCATAAAAAAGAGGAGAGAAGAAAATGAGATCAGTGTCACTCTTCCTCCCAGTGTCTAGGCCACTCCCAGGAGGCAGGGTGCTGACCTTTATATCCTCCATCTTTGCAAACCAGAATGGGGAGTCCGGTACTCACCATCCTCACAGCCCTGTAATTAGGGGGAAATTCTAGGGTGGTTCATCCCAGCTTTTGCCCAGTGGAAGTGTTCCAGTGTGTAGAAATAATTAAAAACTTGATTAGTCAGAGAAAATTTGTCTTCAAGTGGGGGCTAAACAATTTGAAGGGAGTGCAAGAGACATTGGCTCCAACCGCATTGTCATTAATGTTTTTCTTTTTAAACACAAAATAGGACAATTTAAATAAATCAAGAAAGACCCATTCTAAAACTGAAACCCCTCTACAACATTATAAACCTCTCTCCTGGGAACAGGGAGATTAACTTCTGCTTTGGGTAGTCTTCTCTAGTGATCAAACCACCCAAATAGAGGAGTTAAAATTCCTAAAATCTCATGGATGGCACTTGAGCTTTGATGCTACTTAACTCTAAACGTGAGGGGAGGTGCAGGGGCTGCAGCTGCAACAGCACTACAGGCAAATCAGAGTTTTTCTGAAGTCTCTTTGCTCACCTCTCCTTTAAAAAGCTTCTGAACACCTGCAGCTGCCATTAACTGCAATTTGTGGAAGCCCAGCTAGTCTGGAAATCAGCCCCTATGCCCACACCACAAAGTACATGAAAATGAAGCACACCGCTACTTTAACATCAGCAAGCCGCTAATAATCTAAGTAACTAATAATTACTGAAAACCACCTGTATACAGCCTGCCTGGAAGTCTTCTATTCCTGAAGTATGCATGTGCCAAGCAAGCAAATGCCTAACCCTTTCAACACCTCATTTAGCTCAATACACTATCTGCACATCTGCTTTTTCAAATAGCTATTAAACAAATTATATTGTGGTACTTCCTTTTTTTTTGAAACAACCCACCAGTTCAGAACTCACTCCCATCCCTCTGTATAATTTTTGTGCCAGGAAGAGATTGAACTGCCAATATAGCCGTTTTAGGAGATATTCACTGTTGCTAAGAGGACATCAAAACAACTGTTAGCCAACAGCAGCCATGGCAGAGATTAACATTTCAATGGATTTTTGTCTAGCTTCATAGTCTAAATCGAGGGAACAACAGAAGCTATTTCCTTTTATTGTAAAAATCTCCCATTAGTAATTCAAAGTCATTTAGTCAGTTGAACTGGCATTCGTTCTAAACACATCCACCAATGAGCTGTTTTAGTGCAGTCAATGTATCATCATTAGCCTCATTTAGGAAATAAAAGATGATTTGCACAGCAGAACACAACCACTCATGTTCATTATAACAGGTGTGTAACTACCTGCCTAACCAACGTGTGATCACATAAACTCTAACATACACAAGACTACTGTGTGTGCAGAGGAACAGTATAGTGCATAAAATTCCATTCCAACTACTGTATACATGCACATGACAAATTTTCAAAATTTCATCATGTAAATTTACTTGTGGTATGTATCCCCAGCTGCAAAGGTTGTTCAGCAATTGCATTTTGATACTGCTTTAAGGGGAACAACCTGAAACTTCAGATTTGTACAGTAAAGCGTTTATTCATTTACCTGAGTTGAAAGCGTCTGTGAAGTGGTCAGGGGACAATAACCTTCCCCCAGGATTTTTAAGGGTACTGGTGCTGTCCTATCAACAGTAATCACTGGATGTTAACATGCTAACAGCTGTAGACTGCAGAGCAGAGTGTTGAACTTGCCTTTCCTTGCACAAAGTGAACATCATGTGTCTCGCCGATATGTGAAAGCTTCTCTTTTAATATAGTCATGATCTATGATATAAAAACTTTCTGCTTAGTAAGTTACTTACGTTGCACCCTAGTTAGGCAGCATTTATTTAAAAATAGGGATTTTTTTAGAAAAGAAAAAGTACAAAGAGAAATTTCTTTCTTTTATTAGAAGTGGAGAAGGATAAAGGAAAAACTGAAAATGCACAAAGTGTCGTCTGACATGTGGATGATTCCCCCATCCGTGAACTGAGATCTATAATCTACAGCCACCTATTGAATAATATTACAACTAAGCTCAAAAGGAGCTAAGCAAGTCAGAGTAGGATACGAAGCTGGGAATATAGAAAATCTCAAAATATTCTATTATAAGAAGATGACTATAAACAGGATTATAGGAGCATCTTCTTGTTTCCTTGTTCTGAGGTGTTGGGTCTGCTGTTACTATTGTTTATTTATTTTTTTAATTGTCACCTGAAGATTTAACAACCAGACATTTGGTTCAATGGGAAACAAAAAAGAAGTAAAAAAGAAAAATAAAATATTTCCATGGTGAACACCATGCCTAGGAAAATGCTGTTAATTTTGGAGCGTTTGCAATAAAAGCATTTCACTTTTTCAGTCCTATTTCATTTTTTTTCCTGTTGCTGCATGAACTATTGAAATAAGCAACCACTTCACTGAATATAAACACAAAATACTAAAAAAGTATGTAGAAAAAAAATGTGATCAAACTTCAAGAAATTGATTTTTCCCCCCTTCTTGACTTTCAGTTCAGAGCACTTTTATAATTTTCTTACCACCACAGTAGAAATGCTCTCAGGAAGATGTATGACTTCAGAGGGCAAGGACAGTGCCAGGACAAGAGAGAGAAAAGCTTGCACATCCAGCCTAGACAAAGTGATATCACACAATAAAGGTGCCACAGCAAAACTGAAAATTTTCAAGGAACTGACTCAAGTCCTTTCAAACTTTCCCTTGCAAATGAACATGATTTTTTAAATGACAGAAAAATTGCTAGTCATCCACTTCAAAATCCCAGGACCAACAAGCCACAACAGCAGACTATAGGAATTATGAATATTGGCCTAGCCTGAGCTGCAGGAACAAGATAGAAAAGATATCATCCTCCTTCAACCCTGGTACGCATGAAAATTGACCTTAGGAGCTGTATTCTGTTGGCCTGCATACATATGGCACAACCTGCATGAATGCGATTCTTTACAGGATAGAAAACAGTTGTTTCCCTCTTTCCCCATGCTAAAATCCTCCCTCCACCACCAGGAAATGCTGCCTCTTAGTTTGATGAGTCAGAAAACACACCAAAAAAAATTAAGGTGAATTCTTCCTTTCCAGTGAATTATTGTGGATGCGAGAGATCAATATTGAGCCACAGACTGCATCTGATCTAGCAACCTCAAATCCAATAACCCACTATTGATGCTTCAATCAAGACCTCAGTAAAGAAAGCTCAGGTTTAGCCCACACACTAGGTACTGTCTCAACCTGGCATGCAAATATGGTGATATACATCTAGACATTTAACCAGCAAAGATGAGAGCTGAAATACCAGGGAGTTGTCTTGAATTTGAAGTACCCAATGTAATTCAGTTTTAGGTAAATACATAATTAAATTCTTAATCTTGCTATACTCAGTCAGCAGCTGAAAGCAATGAAACAGCTCCCATCCCTCCTTCCCAGGGATTTTCACATGAAAATATATAAAGTTCTTATATTATGAAACATATAAAATTCCAGCTGAGTGGAGTGAGTGGATTATTACACTTTACTGCAGCAAGAAGTGCACACAGGAGGTATCTACATGCTGTACGCTGTGAATTCTGTCTTCCTTCCTCTCCGCCTGTCAACAGCCCAGAATGTTTTGCCACTACAAAAAGGTGGCTAAACTTTTTAATAAGAAACAGTATTTTCTTTTTCAGTCTTCAGGAGGGAGAGGGAATAGCTGGGTATTTAAAGACTGCAAGCAAGATATGAAGATATATTACTACTGAAGGATTTCTTTAGTCAACAGACCACAGACATGGGAAGACAAGAAACCCAACGGCTGAGACTGGTGCTTATTCAAAATATGTTTATTATAGACTGAAAGAAGACATATGCCTACTAACACATGTGCATGCATATACAAACACATGCACAACATTATACACACATGCTGAGTTATATAATGTGAGTGCAGGACAATTCTTTATATAATTTCCATGCTTGTTGCTTGGATGATGATATCTAAGGGGAAAATCTAAATGTCTCAAAGACCATGTTCCCCTTGTTTGTGAGCATGGCTAGCAATCCCCGCATCAGGCCTGATAATAGTAGGGTTTTGTTCCATATCTGAGCACACCTTCTGCTACAGTGTCTGAAAATATCCCCAGTGCTTATTCAAAGCATAGAGAGATGGTGAATGAAGACTTGTACAAACATGCCAAGTACATGTCAACACTGAAAAGCAGACCCTGCCGTTTTAAGAGTGTTTTTTGTCATTTGTGCTGAAAATGCTTCAAATTGCAGCCAGTCACTATGCTGTTGTCTCATCTCCCACTTCACTGAGCTTTAGTACTTGCCGCTGAGGGAGCACCCTTTTAAATTGCTGGCTTAAATCCAAAACCAAAAAGGGCACCCTCAAGTTTAATGATCCTGACAAAGATGAACAAGTTACAGAAGCAAAACCAGTCAGAAATCAAAGTACATCTCTACTAAAGCCTGGGCTTCTGCAGCAAGCCTAGTCAGGACTGGATTCACTGCCTTTCTCTTACAAGAATTGCGCAAAACCAGCAGAAATCTCACAATTGTGATTACTGTTCCAGAATCACAGAGGAATGTTCTGGCTTTGGACTTTTTTTTTTTTTAATTTTTCAGTTTAGTTGCTGTTAATAGGCATTCATGCCACTATCTGAATTAGAAAAAGAACACTAACTGAAAAATTTCTTACACACAGAACAATGAGGTTTATGTCTGCCCTTTGTTGCTTCTGGAAGATCACTTTGTGGTTTTCCACTGAAAAATTCCTCTCTTACACACATAAGAGCTTTTATT
>VYZW01006751.1:6653-24139 GCA_013401315.1 Balaeniceps rex
GGCTTCAGCACTGCAGGCACACAAAAGCTAAGGGAAGAGCTTGTGCAAGCCAAAAGCCTGAGCCTAATGAGAAAAAACGAGCACAGCTGGTATGATGTGAGACCAAGTGGAATATTTGAGCTTTCTTCACCCTGGTTGACCCCAGCTATCCATGTGTTTAGCATAATTCCTGAGAGTGAAAAAATACAACATGCAAAAGACCAGATGCTATTACAATCTTTTTCGCATAAAGATACTACAGTGTTGTATTCATTAAACAAAATATACAGTAAGTGATCTTTTTGCATAATCTTGGAACAAAAATAAAGGAAAACCAAATTGCCAGTCAATGCTGTCATTTAATGTGGTTTCTATTCTATTTCATAAGAATCATGAAAACTGTAGTTGATCCATGTAACTTTTTTATATTTCTATCTCTGAAAAGATTTCCCAAGTACAGTAAAATAATGTACAATCAATCTGTAACATGGAGTCAGATGGTTGCATATGTCAAAAGAATCAACCAAAGCCAAAAATGCCAAAATTATTAAATTTAAGTAAAGACACCTTAAGAGCTGCATTGTAAAAAGTTTCCTCAGGGCAAACCTGACAGGATGGGGGAAAATATTCAAGAAAAACCTAAGCGAGTCTAATTTACTAAAGGACTAAAGTGAAACTGGAATGCTGGAAAAGAGCTGAAAAAAATTATAAGGAATGACTTGTAATGTTAGTAAGACAGTGAACAAATTACCTAACAATTTGGATTAAAAAAGCCCTATTCTCTGCTAAGATCTATAAAAAGTGGGAGGTTAGTACCATATTATCAGATATAGCTGAGTAGCAGTTGTATAATGGATGCAGTGAACAGTAACTTATTACAAGTGTATATAGCATTGCAAGATGGTGTCAACATCACAACATAAAGCTCTTCCATAATGTGTTTCCTCTTTCAGTCCATGCTAGATCCCATTTATCTAGAAAAGGAGAAGAAAGCAACTGAGGAATTTCCTAAGTTTTCTGTGTGTTCTATTAAAAACCGTAGCAAATAGCTTTAATTTAGGGAAAAAAAGTGCTTCCTCAAGTCAGTAAATCTTGCTACATCTGCCAAAATTGTTTAGATTTAGTTCTGAAAAAATATACAGACAATTATCATATTGCTCACAGCAGTAAGCTGGAGTAGGCAGAAAGAATTCTGCATGCAGCCAAGGGACACTGAAAAGAAATGTACGTTTAAATTCCTCCATTTGATACAGACTGCTCCATTGCATATTCAAAATCATGCCCTGTTCAGCAGTCTATATTAGAGCACCAGTACCAGCCCATTTGAGCTGTGCAGGCCACGTAAGATTTGCTTTAAGTTGGATTTGTTGGACCCCCTTTTCTCATGGTAGGGATCTGGCTCTCTCAGCAGAGTACACCTGCACACCAGGAAACATCAGCGTATATTTTCTGTTGCAAATAGATCGTTCCTTTAGCTTACAGACACTGATAGACCAAATACCACCCGCTCGAGTCCGTTAACAGCAGGCTTAGAGATTCCAGCCCTGACCACTCCAAATCCAAACTTCCCAAATCCTCTGCTCCAACCTCAGCCTCCTACTATACATAAACAGAAATCAAAGAGTACCCTGCAGACATGCTGTCTTAATGATTTTCAGTACCATTTTTTAAGTGCAATAAGTTTGAGAGTTACGAATACCAAGACAGCAAATTAAAGTATGTGGCTATCCAGGTTTTTTAGAGCTTGTTTTGTGACTTTATCCAGCTGCCTTTTTATTGAGGGTCATGTTACTGAAAATATGAAAGTCTGGCACAGAAAATCCAAAGGAGGTCTGCCAATTCCAGGATTAGGAAAATATTTATATTATTATGGATTTAACAGAGCAATCTAAATCTAAAAGGAATAGACACAAAACTAGAAATCTAAAGACAAACTACCTTTCCAATTAATACAATGAGTCAGTATATGGATCTCACAAGGGAGAAAGTGCCTTCCCACTCACACAATGTGGGAAAAACAAGGTATTTAGAGAAAGACTTTAAAAAAAAAAACAAACAAACAAAAAAAAAACAACCAAAAAAACCCACTACAACCAAACCAGAAATAAAGTGCATATTGGAAACAGGCATATGTATCAAAATCAAGTTTCAAAAGTGAAAAAGCATTCAGAATAGAAGGGCCCTAATGCTAAGGGGAATGTAAAATAAAGAAAGCCAAGTGAAAATAGAACCAAAAACATAAAAGACAAAATGTTAGATCCCGCGTCTTTTCAAGCCAGAGGAATTCTTTCATTGCCTTAAACGACCTTTGGATTAGGACCACTGGCTCCACTAGTGTTCATGCTTCAGGACATAAATTTGGAAGCATCCTCCCAGATGGATCATGCTTTCTCTCACTTCCCTCTACATCGCCTGTTAGTTAGTATTCTGAATCAGATGTTTTGGTCACAAAATTAAAAGCACCACTAGTCTGCTCTAGTAAAACAGCTCTTGTGCTCACTTGGTAAGTCATTCACCTCACAAAGGTCAGTATGCTCCTGGGCTCACTGTAGATTAGGTATAACCAGTAAACATTGAATTAGCTATTATATAAATGGTTAACTATCCTACAGATACACAGAGCACAGAGTTTTGAGATGATGAATATATGACATGTTTTAACAGCTTTACCTGTTTCACATGACACTTCCAATGGGATGACCAAAGATTAAGAACAGAGAGATGGGTGAAGAGGACCAAAAGTAATTTTCTGTTTCTTCAGTATACATTCAAGAGAATGTATATTAATATACCAGAATAAGAAGTATGACTCACATTACAGAAGTGAGAAAACAGATCTAAGAGTAGTGAACAGATGAAGTTGATTATTATAACAGAAAATTAAGAAGGTATTAATGCTGTCTAAGTTTCAGTATCTTATTTAGGTAACTTTATTTATACTTTAGTATCTTTATCTT
This sequence comes from Balaeniceps rex, assembly GCA_013401315.1. NCBI lineage: Eukaryota > Metazoa > Chordata > Aves > Pelecaniformes > Balaenicipitidae > Balaeniceps > Balaeniceps rex. The sequence continues at coordinate 9,590 of VYZW01006751.1, forward strand.
ATTTAAGTTAGAAGCTTATGGTGTTTGTTTTGCTGCAGATAGGGTTAATTTTCTTCATAGTAGCTAGTATGGGGCTATGGTTTGGATTTGAGCTGGAAACAGTGTTGATAATACAGGGATGTTTTTGTTATTGCTGAGCAGTGCTCACACAGAGTCAAGGCCTTTTCTGCTTCTCACACCACCCCACCAGCGAGTAGGCTGGGGGTGCACGAGAAGCTGGGAGGGGACACAGCTGGGACAGCTGACCCCAACTGACCAAAGGGATATTCCATACCATATGACGTCATGCTCAGCATATAAAGCTGGGGGAAGAAGAAGGAAGGGGGGACGTTTGGAGTGTTTGTCTTCCCAAGTAACCATTAGGTGTGATGGAGCCCTGCTTCCCTGGAGATGGCTGAACACCTGCCTGCCGATGGGAAGTAGTGAGTGAATTCCTTGTTTTGCTTTGCTTGCGTGCACGGCTCTTCCTTTACCTGTTACACTGTCTTTATCTCAACCCATGAGTTTTCTCACTTCTACCATTCCTATTCTCTCCCCCTTCCCACCAGGGGGGAGTGAACAAACGGCTGGGTGGTGCTTAGTTGCCAGCTGGGGTTAAACCACGACACTTATGCACATGAAGAATAAATGGTGAATGGAGACTGTGAATCCAGTCTAATGAGATTCTGGAAATTACTTTTACTATGTCCACGGAGCCTCTGTTCTCAAATTATATACCTAATGCTAAATAGTAAAAATCTCACCCCATAAGTAGTGATGCCCAAAAGGAAAAAACAAACAGGAGAAAACAACAATGCAAACTTCACCCAAAATAAACAGAAAAGTGAAATTTCAGCTGAAACTGCACTCCAAAGCTTTAGTTCTAGTCTTCTGTAACAAACAAGTTACTTGAAAAACCACAGTGGCGTACAATCATTTAGATAATGTTTCATTATGTTGCCAATAGAAAAATTGCAACCCACTTTAACAAAATAGGATTTTATGGATCATGTAGCAGTTTTACCTGTGCCACCTACTCCAACCTCAAAGAAAAGGGAGAAAAGTATGATAATTTTATGATATTTTGAAATTCCAGCCACAGGATGTAAGGTTGTACTGCCTCACCAGAATAACACTGTTGGACCAAACACATCTATAATACAAATAAATTTTGCACAGGTAAGAAAATTAGGCAAAGAGAATGGGACAGAAGACTTCATGACTGTGGTGTGCTCCTGTGTTGAATCTGCCAAGGTTGGTTTGGCTCCTTGCCCTAAGCAATGCACATCTAGTGCCTGTGTGGCAAATAAATAGAAATAGCCAGTGCCTTGGATCACTCTGGCTTAGTTTTTTCTTACCCCTCCAGAATGTCCCTGTTGGTACAAGATGAGCTTCAACCTGGTACATTAAATCTAAAATCTATCTATATTGGAGGCATTTCCAAGGCAATCACAATAAATGAAATATCTTATTTCATTAACATTAAAATTTCAGCAAAATAAAAAAATAGGTGCAACTAATGGAAAATGAAGTAACTATTGACGAAAATGTCTTTTGTTTCAGTATGAAAAATTATGCCTTCCAAAGTTTTTCACTTTGGATGAAGATTTTTTGACTGTTTAAAAATAGCAACACTTCATTTTGAAAAATTCAATGCAACATTTCACAACTTCAAATTTCATCTGCTCACACCTACTTTGATAGACTCCCATCCCTTTGACAGCCCTCCCAAAGAGTTGGCACCCTGAAAACCCTGACCACCCTGAAGCTCAGAAGTGAGACTTCCAACTCCAAGCTCTAGAAAGAGGAGGGGTTTTTTTTTTGGGGGGGGGGGGGAGTAGCTTCAGCTTTACCACATGGAGGCCAAATTAGTGTCCTAACAGTGAACAAGCCAGAATTACCTGAGTTTCCAGGTTCCTGGTTTCACAGGGTGAACCAAAATTCTCAAATCCACAGCCAAATGCAAGTCTCCCAGAACTTTGAGATGTGATGGTTTGGTGTGGGCTGAGAGAGCTGCAGCACATTGACCGTGGACCCAGGAACCAAGAGCTAGCTATGGTTAGGTCTCCAGATTGCAGAACTGACCTAGGACTGTGGAGCTCAGAAACACCAAAGTCTTCAATTTCACCACTGACTTGAAGGAAGGATAGTTCTCAGATCCCCAGTAATCTCCTGGATAGACAGCCAGGAAAACACGCACATTTTCATCAGAACCCTGCTGATGCTTTCACAGAACTTCAGCGACAACAATAGCCTTCTGTGACTCATTTTGGTCTGGTAAATAGGAACATGTCAATTTAAAATTATTTAATTGAAAAGTTCCTGGTAAGGAAAAACAAAATTATAAGAGCTGAAGAGTGGAAAGAAGGTGGAGTCCAACAGAAACACTCCAAAAGAAGGAAAATAGCAAGACTACAACCTGACAAGCCTGGGGGAAAGAAAGAAAGCATCCAAATCAGTGAACAAGAAAAAGGAAATACTGCTCAAGGAATAAAACAGCAGCCAAAATCTTCCAATATAACAAGACAAAGTCTGGTATATACAGTGGGAACGAGCCAAACTAAACCTGTGATGTGGGGGAGGAGGAAATCCAAGACCCAAAGAGCAATTCTGGCTATGTGATTCACTGAAATTACACTGAAATATTTCTTTTTAGCCCAAGTTAATTTAATTTCAATAATAATGACATGATCTTGAAACCCACCCAAATTAAAGACACCTCTGGATCTCCTCCAGTTCCAAAAAAAAAATTAAGTGACTTAAATGGTGAAAATGATGAGAAGACTGAGGCTGAGATGGCCAATCCCCAGCTGGATTGTAGGTCAGTCAGGTTAGCTATGAAAATATGATCTATGAGTGAGGTAAACTGTAAATATCATTTGTATCATTCGTAAGTTTGTGGTCCATACAGTAATCAGGCTGTGGTTCTGACATCCAGTCAAATATAGCTACAGTTAAAAAGCCCACAATTCTCTGAGGTGGGTTAGAAAAAAAATACCCTTGAGTTGGAATTTCATTTAACTGGTATCATGAATGCACAATAACCATGATTTGCATGACCTTTTGACCATTTTCTGACTAAATCTTTTGAGAATAATAGCTGTTAAAAGATTTTGTTTAAATCTAAACTACACTAATAAGCAGGTCTCTTGATGACTCTAATTCAAAACAAATATTTTAGGAGCAAATTCCAAACTGTGATTTTAAATCCAATCCCACATCACCTAGATATCCTCTGCAGTTCCTATTTTAATTTTATCCACCTCCAGTCTTGAATGCCAAACCACAGAACGCTTTTCAGCATAATATATTATAAAGCTCATTTGCATTAAATTTATCATTTGTGCTCAAAGTTCCACAGCACAAAGATGCAATAAATGGAACCAAAAGGAAACTAAATTGCATCCTAAATAGGGAAGATTTATTAACAAGAAATAATCTATAATGCACAAAATCAGAGTCAAAATTGTCCAGAATTAGTGTAGATGTTTTAATGCAACACTTTGAGTATAAGCAGTCAAGTAGAATGACATGTTTGACGTCATTAAATGTGTCTGGCCCCAGAATAGGTTAAACGTTTCCTAATGTTGATGTAAAGTTACAGTTATGGAATCAGAAAGCACCAGCTGAGATACAAGGTGCACTGCTCCAAGCTATATACTTAGAAGAAAAAATAGAAAAGTGAATTCTGTCCACCTCTGCACAACACTTCAAAAGCAGAAAATCAACTTGGCACTCAAAAGAGGTTGCAGTAAAGTGTCTACTATAAGCTGATGACCCAAAACACCAATAAAAGGCAAGGGCCATGCCAGCCTCACCTCCTCTGCCTTTCCTAAGCAGCAAACTACATAAAAGTTTAGCCAAGAGCTAGGACTGCTATGTTGAAGAGCCTGTGGCACTCCATTCGCTGTCTTGTAGGTGAAACAACCAGCCCACATCCCCAGCTGGTTCCTGATATTGCCTCAGGACTGCTTCCACCTTCCTACATCACTGAAGTGAAATCAAATTTTGCTGGGTTCAATTTTGCCATTAACCTAGATGAGCACCTGGACAAATTTTTTGCCATTTACACATCATATATAAAGTGGATGTAAATGATATGGGTTTCCTGATGGACACATTGGAAACACTGAGTTATATTATAAAGCTTTTTTTAATGAAAAGGAAGAACTATGGAAAGGAAAATAGACTGAAAACAAAAGGGAACAACACTCATTTACACATGCTGGAAATTTGTTTTGGAAGGTAATACGTCTGGTAGAAAGATTTGTCATTATCATGAGAAATGGCAATGTATCTTAAATTCTGCCCGAGAAAGGGATCATTAAAGAAAATACCTTACCATAACATCACAAAAACAAAAGCACTCGAGCAACTCAAGTCATCCCAAGTATTGCGTTAACAAGAGATACTGAGCCAAATGAATTTCTGGGCTAACTCCACTGAAGACAGCTGTTACACCAGGGATAAATCTGATGTATTCTTTATTATAAGAAGTCCATTCAGTAGGCCTGATGCCAATATACAAAGACAAATGATACAGAACAGTGGTAAATAAAATAAAGTAACTGATTAGCAACAGTGCATGAAGTCCCCCTACGAAGTAAACATATCTTCAGAGCTCTTTGTCTGTCAATCTGTCCATGCTCAGACATATCTCTACACATGTTAACAAGATGTGCTTCTAGTCTGTGCAGAAGTATTGCTTATTCATTTTTTATGACTGTTATGAGCAGTTTGTCACATTTTGGGTTTTGGCAGTTATCCTGAACTATCTTGCTGCTCAATCCATACTGATGGCAGACAATGGTTTTACTAATTTTTAATTTTTGAAAGATGATTGGAGTTATATATAATTCTATTTAGCAATGAGTGACTCTTAGCAACTCCTAAATGTACTCAAATTACAGCCTTCACAAAAAGGATATTTACTTTGTGAAAACATCATTACTGCATATGTATGTACGTATAAGCACACATCATGCGTGCACTCTGTGTTCTACCGATAGTATAATGATAGAACAATAGTGTTCAGTACTTAAAATAGTGTGTTAGGGACTTGGCTATCCAGAAGGTCCAGGAAAGGTCCAAGAAGTCTAGGGAATACCTTTTCAAAAATAATGAAGAAAAGCAGTTTTGTCTAACAGACAACTGTCAAGAGACCTGGTTTCTATTTCTGCTGTTGACTTCCTACTTTTACTTGCCAAGGAGAGACAGTAGTTAAATTCTTCAGAACCAGACTTAGAGGTATCATGTCTTTTGGTGAAAGACTAGACAATGTATCATTAGCAAAATTATGTAGTTATGTCAACAGCATGTGAAAGAACAGGATTGTTGAGCAGGTGGATACACACAGTCTCTTGGGAAAGAACCAGAATGGTTTTTGCAGCACGAAATCCTGCCAAAGTCCTGTGATACTGCCAAGAAGCACATGGGTAAAGGTGACCCAGAGGACATCATATATTTAGAGTTCCAAAAAAGCTTTTGACAATCAAAGGTTATTACAGAAACTAAGTTGCCATGGTACTGGAGGAAAGATCCATTTACAGACAAAGCTGGTTAAAGGACAGGAAGCAAAGACTAGGGCTTAATGGCCTCTTTTCAGGATGGAGACAAGTTGACAGTGAAGTTCCACAAAGTCTGGTGCTGGGACTGGTTTTATTCAACTTTCTCAGTGACCTGAAGAAAAGAATACACAGTGAAATCTTCAAGTCTGTGGATGATCATAAGCTATGGATGATCATAAGATAGTCAAATGCTTTATCTGTGGCACAGAAACTCCAGAAGAGCCTTGGAAAACAGAGTGTGTAGGCAAAAGAGACACAGAAGAGCTTCAACACAGACAGACATAAAGTAGTGTACCTATAGGAAAAACAACTTAAACCATATCTACACAACTACGGACTCAGACCGATAGTTATCACACAGGAAAGAGGTCTTGGGGTCATTGTTGACATATCTCTGAAATGTCAACATCAGAATCCGGTGGGTTGTGATCAAGATTTACGGTGAAGGCATGGATAAGGTGAACATGGAAATGTTATTCACCAAATCCTCGAAGCTAGAAACAGGGGGTATGGAATGAATCTGCTGAGAACTTTCTAACAGATAGAAGAAAGTAATTTTTTTGTACAGCCATGATCTTCTGGAACTTGCTTCCATGCAGGCTGTGGAGGCAGAGGGTGTCAGCATGTTTAGAAGGAGCTTGGGCAAACTCACACAGAGAGGTCCATAGATAGAGACTAATCAAAATAGGAAGGGTTGGACCCTAATACAACTGTGGATGCTGAGGGGATGCAGCATGTGGCCAGGTTTACATGCTCCCCTTCTGCCGCTGTCAGACACAGAGTAATGACCTAAATGAACTACTGGTCCAACCGGTGTGCAATTTCTTTCTGCTTTTTTATGATGGTTATATCAGTTTATTTTAATATTTATGAACCACCACTCATTACAGTTATATTTCAATTAAAATAAAAAACAGTTGCCAACTCCTGATGGACATCATGTGGTATACACCTTTTTTACTGCCTTTTGAAGGAAAAGTTTTACTTGGGGCAGGAATTTTGTTTTCAGATATTATTAAGTTTATTAATTTTCTAAGTATGGGATTTCTCTTGATTTTCCATTTGGCTGGGTTTACAAATCAAGGAAAGTGTCATTATGCTGAGATTAATACCTTTAAAGAGTAGGGCAGTTGCTTGTCAAATTCCTCTCAGGACAAAATTGGATGGAGTCAGGAAATGTGATACCAGAGACTACAACATGATACAGTGAGAATATCCCTGTATTCACACAGCTTTCCCTTACCTATTTTTACATTGCTGGCATTGGAAATCATTTAACATTAAATTCCAAATTATCAAAAGCAAATTCAGTAAAAACAAAACCCAACACTGTGCTGGTGTCTGATTTTAAGATGAGTTTTTTTGAGCAAACAAATCACAGTTATCAATTCTGCTAGGTAACTGTAAGTACACTGACTCGTCAGTGTATTCAGGAGTAACTGGAGAGATGAAGTATTTCAACACCAACTCACGTTGAAAATTCTGGATTTTCCACATTTATGTAAACAATTTTAAAGGATTTTTGTATCATTTGTACCTTTACATCATGCCTTCTGAACTGCTTTATTATATTAGAGAGATAACTTTTAGCATAGCTATAACGTAAGTGAATGCCAGGAACCAAGACTGCAGAATCACCTCGCACTGAGTAAGATTTTCAGTGTCTTGAGTCATCAGTACAGTGCCTTCTCACAGCTGTCGGACACAGAAATGGGTTTTACATATGCATAGTAGCATTTTAAGGACTTGTCTGTAGAAAAGCTAACAGATAAGCTTCCATTGCCTGCAACAGGGACTTGCCTGGGTCTTCCATTCACAGCAAATATAACCATTTCTTTTTAGGATTTGTTCTACCCTTATTAATTTGTTTTCACTATTTTCCTCATTCAAGCTTTCAACATTCTTCAGCTAATGGTCAGAAACATCTGCTCAGACAACTTTCACCGACTGTTTCCTACCTGCAGTAGGATACGTCCTTACTATTCTGATACTCTTCCTTCCCACAAAGGCAGATAATAGATCATGAAATTAGACGAGAGGAAAGGCAGTTGTTATAAATGTCTATCTTCTTAATATATTTGCAGCTTAACACCTAAATGCCCAAAAATCTAGATGAAGTATGAAGAGCTGCTAATGGAAAATTCATGTCATCATACTAGATAATGATAATAAACAAATAGGCACAAATCAAACACAAATAACTTCTTAATTGCAGGGGTTTGGGTACATAAATAAATAACTAAATAAATAATATGAAAATATATCCCACACCCACTTCAAATTAACATATTGCTCAGGTTCATTTTTTATGATTATTTTTCACCTACATTTTCTGTCTGTCAAAACTATATCCTCTTTTTCAGAGCAAGACAGCAATTTTGTTAACAAATACAGGCCTCGTGCTTAGAAAGCTGTTTAAAAAGAATGATTACACCGGTCGAATCTCGGTATACAAACACTAAGCAAATTCATCACCAGGTCTGAAATACTGGGGTAAACCAAAGGCACCTGAAAAGCAGATAACACGCCTCTCATTTTGGATACCTACAACTCGCGGACAGTGTCTGCGTTAACAGGCGGGACTGGATAAAAAGCAATTAAAACGCCCGATAAATCCTCAGACCACACTGCAAAACAACGCGTTCACCTCTCGTCGTATTTGGGCGGATTTCACAGCAAACTGGCTGCCCCCCCCGCCCCACAGCAGCCACAAAGCACGCACAGGATGGCTGTGCACAGACCCACGCCCGCAGGGCTGCGGCTAAAGCCTCCTTTCAGCTGAAGCAGACGGCGGCAGGGAAGGTCGCGGGGATGCTGCCGCCGCCGGGGCCCCGGGCGGCCTCTCCCCGCCAGCCTCTCCCCGGCCCGGCCCCGCCGCCCGCCCGCCGGGACCCACCTTGGGCATCCGGATGTGCTCCATGGCGGCGGCGCCCGGCCGAGCTCCTCATGCACCTCCCGCAGCCGGCAGAGAGGCGGCCGTACGCAGCTGGACTCTCTCCTATTTTCTCCTGCCAGCCCTGCTTTTTAAATTTTTTTTTTTTAAATAATAGATATATTTTTTATTTTTCCTGGCGTTTTCCGCGCAGGTAGGAAGGAAAAAGGGAGGATTTATTCAAAGCAGATAATGTGCCCGTGTTTCGATGCTGGCAGGTCAGTGGCTGGCTCCACCTCCCCGGCAGCTGCCATGCGGCCCCAGCGGCGGGGATGCTCCGCGCCGGCCCCGGCCCCGGCCTCGGCCGCAGCCCGCGGGGACCCTGGTCACCGTCGGCAGCTTGCTCCCCCGGGCACCGAAAGGCACGGGCCGGAGGTGGCTCTTCAGCGGTTTGCTGTGTTATCTGAATTACATCGCTCTGTCCTTTCTTTCGGGAAAGATAAGATCAGAAACATAAAAGGGTGCTCTGTCTGAGATCGCCTCCCCCTATTTTTTTTTGTTCCCTGGCCCAGCGGGTGCTACATCCTAAAGACAAAAGCTGCACTTACTGAAACTGAAGCGCTGAATTTTGTTTATCTCAAGCTCTGCATGTCTGTTTGTCTATAATTCACGATTTTGCTGCATTCTCAGCTTTGCACAAGGGGAGATTTTTTGTGACACACAATTTTCAGTCTTATATCTGAAATTCCTTGACCCATCTTTTGCCTTGTCTGGTCCAAGAGACGTGTTACCTCTTACAGCAAAAAGAAATCCTACAGAGTTGGCTTCCCCAGCTTACCTGCGCAAAGATGAAGAACAGGTATCTCTAACCATCTTTGAATCGCTACCATATTCTGAGCAAAAAGATAAACTTTCCAGTGTTTATGCTATTGTGCAAATGACTAGAGGTGCTAATACGTTATTTCTGATAAACCATAACCTTTGAGGCTTGTAAAATGCCCAGGTGTTCTGTATTGCTCAATGTATTCCAGTGATTCTTTAGAAATGGGGACTAGCTTCATCAAGGGATAGAAACAAATGTGGAGACCTGTCAAACCGCACAAAGGCCATGGCAAGAGCAGCAGAAGCTCCCTACATATCCTTCTCTTGCCTGCAGAGAACAGAGCATGCTTAATCTATTTCATGAAAGGTAAAATATGGGCTGAAAATAAGATGGGGCCACCAAAAGGTGTGAATGCATTTTACCCCAAGGGAAAGGGAACAATGGGTATAGCTGTACTGGCTCCAGTCCTGCCAATGTTTCTCCACTCCTGACACTTTCTTGCTAAGGCATGGCTAGATCGTTCAGCATCATGAGGTTTTTTATGCCAACTCTTTGGTTAGAGGAGACAGAAGCTGTACTATCATGAGTGGAATATAAGTCATCCTTGGATTTGACTGCTCTGTTTCCTTCCTCCCCCGTTTTATCCCATTTCTGCCCTCCTTTCTCTCACAGTTCATCTGCTGTTATTGGGCAGGAGTGGCTGGTATGACCATAATCTGAGACACCATCAACTGGATGAAAACTCTTCTCTTCTGGGCATTTTTAATCATTCCATTTCACTCTCTTCTCTCACAACTGCAATGAGGGTTGGAGATACCATTTTCTGTTTGAAAATTCACCAGATGGCATCCATAAAAGTGCATGAATTGCGTAAAGCATAGCCTTCACAAGACTCTTGATCAGTGGCATATTTTGCTCTCTATTTTAGGCCAGAGCTATCAGAATCAATTAAGAATTAACCAACCATGAAATATGTTTCCTTTGTAGTTAAGGCTGATGTGATTCACTGCATACATTATCATCTTTTGGCATTTGCTATCGCCAGTGAGTAAGTAAAGTTGGAAGAAAGCTTGGTTATCCTTTCAGTCCCAAGAGATACTTACTTTTTCTCTGGTACATCTTGTGATTCATTACAGCCAAGTTCAAGTCCTACTGTTGATGGCAAGAAGACTCTCAGACTTAAGTGAGAATGCACTTTAACTCTGCTTCACATTCATCCAGAGCTGCAAAACTAAGATATTGCTCAAAGGAGACTGTTTATGTAGCTATCAGCTGCTCAACATCCTGCCAGAGTTTTTGACCTGTCTTGGGCTGGTAAAATAATTAATGAACTCGGGTTCAGATAAAAGTTATGCTTACTGCAATTGTCACGGAAAGCTGCAGTAAGCACAACCTTCTAAAAATTCTCTAACATTTTTCATTTGCATTTCACACTCATGGAAACTGCTGTCTTAACAATCCTGGAAATTAAATCCTCTGTCCACAGTAGAGGGACAGTGAGGGTAACAACAAAAAACAACACTCCACAGTCTATTGCTCTGACTCAACTGAGATGTAGGGGCACGAAAATTAACTTGCCATGCCTCCATAGGTTTTGACCTATCTGCTGCAACTACCAACAAAGTTGTTGATTAATGTCACATGAAGAAGGCCAGTCACTGAGGGCTAGAATGACAGTGTATTTATTTTCTGTGTCCATAAGCAGTAGAGTCAGCTTTCAGCCTCATCTAGTAAAACCTGAAAGCACATGTTTCACTTCCAATATGTAAAAATTTCTGTTATATTCAATGGAGTTGCCTGAATGCTCAGACATTTTGCATCTGTTACTACCTACCCGGGTAGGCCTGGATTTGAATCATCATGTTAGATCTGGGAGGCTTTATAGATATATTTGTGTTTTACACTTATATTTTACCAGTTCAAAGGTGATTTCCTGTAGGCTGCATTTTAATATAATACAAACTCAATGAATAAATTTATGTACTTGTATTAATACTTATTTTCAAGTGTAGTCTACAGATTGTCATTCAGATTTATAGACATATATTGAATGCTATCATGTAGGGAAAAAATCAACTTGAAACTGGTGGTATAATAGCTTTGTTGCTGGGACAACTATATCTAGCATGACAGAATCCTCCACCTGAAGAGTCTGGTATGTGGGATGAGGACATGGAGGTTAGGGCAGCCCATGTTACTGTGGGATAAAGGCAGACAGTACTGGTTTGAGTGCAGCTCTGGGTTTGTGGATAAGGGATGGAGAAAAAAAACCCATGGAGGTTCCAGTGGCATCTCACCAAGGAAATGTTTCTGGACTCAGTGCTGGCAAGAAGTGGTTTGTGGGCAACAACACTTTCTCCTGCAATTCAGCATACAGGTCTTTGTGCATTATTTGTTGAAAACAACAAACCAACCAACCAAAGAGGATTGCCTCAAAGTCACCTGACCTTTTTATCAGTCTTCTCCTAATGGAAATATCCAGTAAGATCCATGGCAAAGTAGACTTTTTATACTAGAAAAAAAGGAAACAATACTGGGTTTTAGCATAAAGTACAATACATTAATACATTATTGAAAAATATGTATCTACACCTGTAATGCACTAAATAATCATGTGACTTGTTAATTGGTAATTATGGATTAACAATACCAGGACATCATGATAATATATATTTTAGGCACATCTACTTTGTAGTTTGAAAATTCTTTTCTTCCACCATTTTCACAGTGCTGCTCTACTGTTTTAACCCCTTCATAATGTAACAAAATTATAGTTTCTTATTTCCTTTTGTCAGGGATTTTCATGCCACTTTTTAAATGATAAACATTAATGCTTCAGGAACATGCTAGTGGACATACTATCACGGCCTTTTGAAATACAAATGCCAAAACCCCATAAATTCACATTTGTTTATTTAAGGACTTTGGACGCTAATATCAATGGGAGTGGCAGAACCTCCTTGCAGAAGTCTGTTACAGGAGCTGTATGACCTAATACAGAGCAGCTTCTCACCTTTTTTAAAATCCCAATGCATGAGAACCCTAGGAATACCTGTGGTGCAAAGACGTTGCTGAAGAAACAAGAAGCCTTTTGAAGAAGGTTTTTAGCAAGCCTCTTTCCCACACAAAACCACATTAAGAGCATGTGCCCTTAGCAGGCACTGTAGCTTTGCAGTGCTGCAGCTTCTTTCCAGACGAGCTTTCTTGGGTGCCAAGATCCCGGAGAAGAGATGCTCCAGCCCTGCACTACTGTATGTATCTAACACAGGCTCACAGTATGGCTGAAATGAAATAACTGTTGCCAGTGCAGCAAGGCAGAGCACTAGCTTGTTTTTCCTACTTCTTACCTCGCCTTCCAGCCCTGCAGCTCCCTCTGCCTATGCTCTGGTTTGGTGTTTATCTGGCTTTGGCATTTTTAAGCCAAGTGAGCTTGCTGCACTGTTTACTTTGTTTTGGCTGTCTAGTGTTCAGTTATTTTTGTGCGATGAACTGGCTTCCCGCGTGATGCAGAGGCAAGGGGGCCAGCTGAAAGTAAGCAGTGACAGTGAACCAGGTGTGTTAAAGGGTAAAAGGAGGAAATGAAAAACACAAGAAAACAAACCCAGGAGAGTTGGGCTGGGAGTTGGTGAGGTGGGGTAATTTCAGTCACTCAGGAGATGTGGCAGGCATTCATAAACTGTAGCATCAAAACTCCTGTTTGCCCGTTGCCTATTGCCAGTGCCGAAAGCAAACAGCCAAAGGTGCAAATGCACACGTACAATTTGTAGGTGTCTTGATAACATTTACACCTGGGATAATCAGTACCATGGATTCAGAAACATTGTGTCTGTTTATATTTGTTTCATAACTTTTGAACTTTTTCAGGGAACATGCACGTTTCTCGTGGCAAATGCACTTGGACACACAAACTTCTCCCCCAGTTAATCTATCAGGAGCTGCATGTGACAAGGTAAAGGATGCAGGGAGCAGCTTTCACTTTATTGTTTAACTCAGCTAACTGTTACTAGGTTTGACCTTTCAACTTTTCCTTCAAGAATTACTCAAAGCAATCTTTGATTCTACCTTGTTATAAAACATTATACACACATTTGGGGGTTGGACTAGATGACCTCTAAAGGTCCCTTCCAACCCAAAGCATTCTATGATTCTATGATTATATGATTATTGTTATAAAAGCAAAATTATGCAGGACAGAATACCAGCAGACCTCTGGAAATAAGAATGGTTTTGATTGTATTTACAGATAGACAAACTGATATGATACATGATATCTGGCCAGATATATGACAATTGGCCTGAAATGCATAGTAGAGAAATAAAACAGATAAAATTCTAGAATGACTGAGGATATATGTCCAGTTACTCACATGAGGATTCCCCCAATTGATGAAACTGGTAAGATTTTGGCAAAGTGATAACTGTCTATTAAATGAGAGCACTTCAACAAGATTAGAATAGTTAATCCAGCTACTCTGAAACTGCTGCATTTTTCATAACAAAACATGTTAGGACAACTAGCTGGAGAGTACAGTGTCAGGACATCAACTGTGATATACTTGAGCTAGTATATGTCATACCACATTTAGCAGTTAAAGGAAAGCACAGCAGTTAAAGGAAGGGGTCTGTTATTACAGCAGGGATTGTAGGGGAAAAATCTCAGTGTAGCCAGTAGATAAACAGACTCTTCCACAAGATGATTCAAAGCTCCTAAACTCCTGAAGTAGTGTAAATACTGCTTAGAGATTTACCTCATTCTGCAAATCCATATATATAGATATTTCTACCTACATTCTTTCGCCAGTTAGATAGTTCCGTGAAAAGGAATTGCTTCATCTTGCCTTTTACTGCTTCTCAGCAGGACATGGTAATGGACGACTATACTGGGAACTGGGAACCTGTAAAAGAGCCCCCACCTCCTCCATACATTAGCTATGCTTGAATATGTTTGAGCAGGTCTGCTCCTAAGTTAAACCTCCAGCTATGTAGAGAAACTTAGAAGAAACGCTGATTTATTTGTTTTTAAATAACTTACTTTTCATTAAAATCTACCAGAAAAATGTGTTTCTTCCACTTAAAAATGGGAATTGGATATTTTGCAAGTGGCTTTACTACAGAGTCAGTTATCAGCCATGATTGACAGTGGATAATTGAATTCTCTTTAAGAAGAGGTGTTAGGAAGCTGTCCTAGCTACTAGAGAGTGATGTAAGGATTCTCCAAATTCTAGCATCTGTGATACTACCTTTACAATATCTCATCCAGGATCTTAGGCAGGAAATATTCCCTTAACTGATATTAAAAAATTATTTAA